>JAGDYQ010000054.1:651320-666822 GCA_021962125.1 Bulinus truncatus | reverse complement strand
GCGAGGTTAACAAAAGAATAAGAAAGAAACCCACAGCAAGCCGACATCGGTGAAGGAATACGTGTTATCTTCTCCTTTGATGGAAACACAGTTGGAAAGTCAACCGCTAGTGGCGTACTAAACGGGTGGGGGGCGTTGGAGATCGGGCGGCAGTGCACCTTTTATGACCACACACACACACAATTACACACAAACATGGCTGTCTTAGTAGTTGTTTTTTTTGTTTTTTTTTTTAACTGGTTAATTTTTGTTTGTTTATAGCGGGCGCGTAAATAACGCGGGGTCACAGGTCGTGTGGTGAAGCGCTCGACAACTGTCGACCTCAAGGTCACTGGCTCGATCTCCGGTGAGGACTGTTGGATATTTCAGGTCATGGCTTTAAAGCCCCCCCATATATTTTTCCGTGGCGCCTCCATGGCCATGGCACTATCGGCATAAGGCGGGGATGAATGAAGAGGCACTGCCAAAACCGTCCCATCAGTGGTGTATAGGGATCTGAGAGGAATTTCGTTTCATCCTTACGTGCACTTAATGTACAACCTTGGGGGGGGGACCAGATACCCGCGGGACTCCTATCCACTGTCCACCACTCCACTGCCCGCCACCTGTGTCCATGAAAACAAGCGGTTCCCGTCCTTTTTCGCCTAGCGAACCCGCAAAGGTACCCCCTTTCCCCCATACACACACACTCATAAATTCTGCCGAATGAATGTACACATTTCCACTTTTTACCTTTACTGATGGGAGGAGGCGCATGGTTTGGTGACGTCACACAGCAGTCTGGCGACCCTCTTCGAGCTCTCCCTTTATTTTAAAAAGGAAAATGTATGTATCGCCGCGTACCCCCCCCCATCCCCGTGCTTATCCTTTCTCTCCGCGCCCGTTGGCCCGTTGAGACCCGCGGCATTATGTTTTGCGGCGGATACTTGTTGTAGAGGGTGTGTGGGCTTGTAGCTGGCTCACTGGGCAGTCAACGCGCTGACCTATCCCACCGACGCCACCTGTCACTATGTCTTGATCTCCGCATGGGGAGGGGAGGAAGGGGCAGGGCATGGAACCTTCATGGTGCGATAATTGACTTCTGGAGAACAGTGAGGGGGGGGCATTAATCACAAAGCATATCCTGCTTTACTTTACCCACCCAAACTTGGGTTTACCCCCTCACCCCCTCAAATCATTCTTTTAACTGGGTAAACCCAAGACCCGTGGAAAATGTCCCCATCTGTTTTATCGGGACACTATCACCCCTCCCCCCCTCCCCAAGAATCCCCGCCCCCCTTCAGTCGCCTTCAGCTAGCTATCTCGTTCGTTATAGTCTCGTGCGTCCATCTTTAAAAAAAAATAATAGCGTAACAAGTTGTTGTTCTTTAAATCCAACCCTCATTTTCCCCCATCTGTGTCTCCTAACGCTTCCCCCCCCTCCCCCCTTCCAACTCCATCTTCCCTCACTCTATCAGTTCCATCCTTGCCAAATGTGTTTCCCCACTTAGTGAACGCGCGTCTAAATTTAGAGCCGGCTTAATGGATGCTATATTTAGCATCGATTGTGAGCGATACTGAAACAAGATCGGACCAGAACTGGACAGATGAAGGAAGAACTAAGATCGGCCCGGGTTGGGGGTGAGGGGTGAAGGTGGCATCTCAGTGCGTGTGAAATAACGGCTGGTGGTGCTGGTGGTGGTGGGTAGAGAAGAAGGCCACGGAATGAATGCCTTGGGTTCCTCGCCAACTCGACATGCAGATTGGCGATGTTGACACGGCTGGAACAAACAAACGTAAACACAATCAACACGGCAGCACATGTTGATCAGATGTGTTTGAATGCCGCAATGGTCTGCTGTTGCTTTCTCTGCAAAGATCTAGTAGTGCCTAGCCTATATATTTTCTATGTTCTCTCTTTCTATATATATATTATATGTGTGTATTTTACTTACACAGCTGTGGTAGTTTATACATTATTCTCCCCTGCCTTATGATGGACGATAACATTTTTTTTTTGGGTGACTCGGTGTTGGGCCTTAGCGTTGAGACCGTTCTGCGAAGACGAACGTTATCAGGCCCGGCGGCCGCTGTCGAGAGTTGCTGCGCATGCGGACTGGCGTTTTAGTCTACAATTCACGCGCGCGTTCACACACACACACTCACGAGTTCGTAGTTGTTGTTTGTAACACCGGCAGTAGTATGGCCGTCCTGACCAGATGTCGCAGATATTTATATTTATGTGCGCCAGGAATTCCCAAAAGTGTACCCCCCCCCATTCATGGCCGGCACACACAACAGAATAAGAACGCAAGCCCCTACCACAATTTCAGCCACAGATGTCGCACATAATTTCTTGTCTCCCTGTCGCCGCCGATTCCACTTCCACTCCCCCCCCACTCCACATTCTTTATTCAATCAGGTAAAGAGTGTGTCGACTATATTCTGTACGTATGTATGCATGTATGTACGAATGTATGTATGTATGTACGTATGTATGTATGCTCGAGCCAGTGAAAGCCCGTCTGTTTGTTGTTTTTTTCTACAGTCGCGAATACACCGAGGGACAAGATAAATTTGATTATCTGGCCGAGGGGGGGGGGGTGGGATGGGGGGAAGAGTTTTCGAAGGCGCAGTGGGATGGGAGAGGGGGGGAAGGAGAGGTGGTTCACAATCGAACCTGGCATCCGTGACGCAAGTTTGAGCGAGAGACATCTCATTGAAGGATCAATACTCTTTGACGTCATTCTGTAGGGAGAGATGGGGGTGAAAGATGGTATTGCGGGGGTGGTGGAATGTTTATTGGCAATTGAAAAGAACCGGGTAAAGAAAATTAAAAAAAAAAAAAGACCAGAGGAAAGGAGACGATCGGTTCTGATCGATGGATTGGTATTCTAATTAATTAGCTCTCCTTTAATCATCAAGCGTTTCCACTGCATCTAAAAATAACTTTTAATTTACGTTTAAGAACAGACACACACACTCACACACACAATCTTCTAGCTGGTCGCAAGTAAAATCGGGACTGATCGAGTACCCATGATGGAGGTGAATGGATCGGCTCCCGCCATCAGTCAAGTTGATGGGATAAATACAGTTCTGCACTGGAGGATGGTGTAGTTATGTTGTTGGTCCAGTGAGACGATCTTGATGCTCAACCTTCTTCAAAACATTTCCTTATGGGATCGAACTGCACCAGCGTAGGTTATGTTCACTGATACAGCCACGCCTACTCTCAAAAAAAAAACAGCAGTGCCCTAAACTGCCTAAACCGTGGAGTGGGGAGGAGGGAGGAGGGGGGGCTTCGACCCTTCAGCCTATTATGTCTGTCCCGCACTCTGCTCCTCTGCGCCCGTTCTATTCCTGAGGACTATATATTGCTACGCACTCTTCTCGTGGGACAGGTGGTCGAGCGGTGTACAAGCCGAAGGTTCCCGGGGTTAGAACCTAAGTGAGAATATTTATGATATTTTTTCAGGCCCCCCCGGTGAAAGTCTCCAAGTCCCACTCAGCCTTAAATGGGTAAAAAGTTCCATTAGCCCCAAACGGGCCATCGGGGCCAGATGAAGTGTAGAGGTCATCTTGTTTTCTATAACCCTCGGCATATAAAGGGGTTGCTTAGCATAACGCCCAGCCGCCTTTACTTCTCCCCAACTTAAAAAGTCAGGTACCCATTTAAAGCTTGGTGGACTATTTTCTCTTGTGACTTTAAATGGGGAAGGGGGGGGGTGGGGGTAAGGAAGAGCGGCTGGGCGTTGTGCTAACCACACGATAGGTGGCTATTGGAACAGATGAATCCCTACACTTCATCTGCCTTTGTCGATACAGGCGTTATGTGCTTAAGCTTTGTTTTTAATATGTTCATGATCCGATCTTTTATGTCCAGTTTGGCTCATCCCTGGTTTTAAAGAGAGAAGTGTTTGACCACGCCGGGGCTTTTCAAGATTTTTTTTTAAGACGGTGATGAGTGGAAATGTCATTTCGTGCAATGTTCCGCTGGTTATATCAAAGGCTGGTATCATCCTGTCACTCTGTCACGACCCTCTAGGCCCTAGGGGAACATGTGATAGTAAATCTATTAAAATATCCTCATACAAAGTTGTGTTGTTTCATACGGCCGTAACGCGTACAGGTGTATTGTAAAAGTAAGACGTACCTTTTCCACCCCCACTTTCACCGATGATTCTTTTATTTAAAAAAAATAAATAAATAAAAAGATTGACCGATTATTGTCTGTCACGTTTTCGTCTCATATCTGCTCTAACAGTACAAGCGACATCCGGTAAATCAGCGGTTCCCAAACTGTGCCACACCAGGCACCTAGGACTCCACGTGCACAACAGCTTACTTCTGGGGGCGATCAGAATAAACAGCACCAACCCAAGTCCCACCCACGAGTAAAACTATACGCGGGAAGGGGGGGGGGGAGCTTCCTGTCACACGCATTGACACAATTAAAGAGGACGGGGGGGTCACTGATTCATCTGCAAAAAAAAAAGTTGGGTGACCGCTGCAGGAGATTTTGATCTTACAGTCAGCCAGTAGTTGTTCGGTGTACCCCATAATAAAAAGAAGGAGAAGCCACATTACAGCAAAACATTTCCACTGAAAGATGGTATCTGGGACTTCTGTTGGTGTTCGTTTGTTGTTAATCAATCTTGTAAAGTACATTGCCCGTTGTGTACTGAGGTGGTGTCCACTTTAGGTCAGCTTCGTAATCTTAGTATCTTTCTCGGACTTTTAAAAATGCAAAACAAAGTATTTAGTTTTTTTTTTTTTTTTAAAGATAATTGGCAACACGATTCACGCATAAAGAAACAAAATTACTTGTAGGCATTATATATATATATATATATATAGAGAGAGAGAGAGGGGGGGAGGGAGGGCGAGAGAGATGTAATTAGCCATTTAATTATAATATGAACTGACCGAACAAATGAACACAGCACACACACACACACAATGTTTAGTATTTATATACCTTTTTTTTGTGGATATCCAATTCTAAATAAAAAAAATAAATAAATAAAACTCCTTCAAAAAAAACTTGTTCAGTGACTTAGTTTTTAACGTTGCATACATACGGTCTAGTTCTCGAATAAATTATCTAGCAATAGGTTCGGGGGGGGGGGGCTGGAGGGTAAAATTGGTATAAACATATAGCAAATTAAAAAAAAATATTGAGTTTATATTGAAGAAGAAAACTTATAGCACTTTTTTCCCCATTTTTCTAGATGGCACAAATAATATCTAGATTAATTATTTTATAGCATTTCCCCCACATCTATCTTTATCTATCTATCTATCTATCTATCTATCTATCTATCTATCTATCTATCTATCTATCTATCTATCGATATAACTAACTAACCTAACTATCTACCCATCTATCTACCTATCAAACTCTCTCTCTCTCTCTCTCTCTCTCTCTCTCTTCTCTCTCTCTCTCTCTCTCTCTTCTCTCTCTCTCTCTCTCTCTCTCTCTCTCTGTACATATATATATATATATATATATATATATATATATATATGTATATATATATATAGATAGATAGATATAAAGATAGATATGGATAGATAAAGATACACCTATACCTAACTATTTATGTATATCTATATCACTCTTTCTTTCTTTTGTCCGATTGTCTGGCAAAGATATGCAAATGCTGTTGTTGTTGTTGTTGTTGTTTATCTGCTGACATGCACATTTTTTATTTTCCAAACTTGGTTGTTTTTTTTGTGTAACTATTCCCAAATGTTTAAGATTTTTTTTATTACCATTTGGTCGCGGCTGTCTTTTTTCTCACTTCCGTGAAAATGATCTCTTTGTGCGTAAAACCTCTTCTCACATCCAGTATTTGTGTGTTGGATATTTGTGTATGTGCTGTTGTGTATTCGTGAGTCTGTGCGCGCGCGCGCGCGTGTGTGTGTAGATCGTCGAGTTGCGCCCCTGTGTGCGCGCGCTTCTTGCACTCGTTTATTGATTTTTCATATCACATTTCATTTCACAGCCCCTCTTATCCGGTCACGTATGGTTGATGTGGGCGTGGGTGTGTCTGTGCGCGTGTGCGTGGGTGCATGTATTTGCTTGTGTTACCAGTCAGGCTGCCGTTATATATATATATATGTATATATACATATATACACACACACGTAAATACGTTATGTTATATATACACGAATCTCTACGTTCTAGCTAATATATCAGTAAATACGTTCTAGTATATACACTTAATACGTTCTGCATTATATATATACACACGTAAATACGTTCTGTTATATATCACACGTAAATACGTTCTGTTATAAATACACGTAAATACGTTCTGTTATACGCACACGTAAATAAAATACGTTCTGATATATATACACACTAAGCACGTTCTGTTATATATACACGCGTAAATACGTTCAGTTTTTTTTTTTACGGAGCTGTCAGCACGTGTCGTCGTTGTAGCCTACGTCACACTCTCACGTGGGGGAGCGTGATGGTACCGGATTGCCGAGAGTTGTCTACACCCGCGGTTCTCAACCGGCTGTACGCGCCACCTTACGTGGCAAGGCAAAGATTCGGCAAGGGTACGCAGCGACATGTGATCTTCGTTTAAGGCAGCCGAAAGTTTAAAGAACGTACTTCTGAGGGGTTTCCGGCGGACATTCTTCTTTCGCAGCCTTTGGGGTACACAGTCGCGATAATTGTTGAGAACCGCGGACATTGAAGAGGCCTGTCGATGCCCCGAGCCCCAACCAGCCTAATATAATGTATATAAAAGCGATTTGGGCTCTGTGTAAGATCGAAAGTAAAGAATTAATACAACAGTATTCCAGTTTAAAATACAATCAGGAAAAAATCGGATCTGCCCGAAACCAAAAATAACCTAGCCTACCGATCAAGCCTAAGGGGATATAACTCTATGCAAAGATTTTTGTAGGGTACAGCTAGTTAAAGTTAAAGAACATACCAAGATGGCTCGAGGAGAAAGACCTTAAGGCCATAGGAGTGAGAGAGTGGAGGAAGAAGACCATGTATCGGGAAAAGTGGTGAAGAGTAGTATTTATGGCAGGCCAGGGCCCTAAATGGGCTGTAGAGCCAAAGGAAGAAGAAGAAAGGACATAGACCATATAAAAGAACCTTTCCTTCTAAGTTATATAAAATTTTGATGGGGAATAAAAATATCAACCAGTTTGCACATTCATCATTTGTAAATAATACTTGATTTGTAGATGTAGACCACAGAATGTCCCCCACAAACAATATTGACTCAATACATGATGGACTTTTTAAGTGGAGGCAGGAAAAACAATATATATTATTATGTCAGAAGTTGTTTGCAATTACTATGATGGAACACTTTTAGTGATAATTGTCTCGCATTAAAAATGAATCGGTCACCTTTGGGTGATTCATCTCGCATGAGCCAACGGGGAGAACGGATGAAATACCTTTTTTTATTTTTGTTTCTCGAAACATCTATGTTATAATTGTTCCAGTAGGGGGAGGGAAGGGGGCTAATTACTCTGATTAAGCGCTTTTTAGGGGAAAATTGTCTCCCCATTAAAGATAAATGAATTTTTCACCGCCCCCCCCCCTTTGCTCCCTCCCTCCGTTTCTCTAGTAATGCGCCCCACAAATTGCGGCAAGTTGAGATTGATTCACCCATCACTGTGGGGTGCCTTGCGGGAGGTCGTGTCAACAGAGATATATGCATGCCACAATACGCTGTGTAGTGCATTGATTATGGATAGATAGTAAGGAAGATAGAGAAATGTTTCAGATGGATCATAATTTATGATAGACTAGTTGCAAGTACCCGGCTTTGCCCGGGTTTAAAATAAGGTTTTCTGTTTACCTTCTGTTTTCTCCCTACCCCCTCTCTCCCTTCCTCTCTCTCCCTCCCTCCCTCCCCCACTCTCCCTTTCCCTCCCTCCCTTTCTCCCTCCCTCCCTCTCTCAAATCTCTCTCCGTCCCTCTCCCATCTCTCTCTCTCCCCTCTCTCCCCCCGTCCATCCTCCCTCCCCTCCTCATTCCCTCTCTCTCTCCTCCCTGCCCCCTCTTTCTCTTTATCTCTTCCTCCCATTTCTCCCATCCTCTCCCTCTCTTCTTCCCCTCCCTCTCTCTCCCTCCCCCTCTCTCCCCCTTCCTCCCCTCCCTCATTCCCTCTCTCTCCCTCCCTGCCCCCTCACTTTATCTCTCTCTCCCTCCCTGTCTCCCTCCCTACCCCCTCTCTCCCTCCCTTCCTTTCTCTCTCCCTCTCCCCCTGCTCCCTCTCCCCCTACTCCCTCTCCCATCTCCCTCTCTCCCCCTCCTTTTCTCCCCCTGTCACCCCCTCCCTCCTCTCTCTCCCCCTGCCCCCTCTCTCTCTCTCTTTATCTCTCTCTCTCTCTCTCTCTCTATATATATATATATATATATATATATATATATATATATATATATACTTATTATTATGGTTTCACACCTTCTTCTAAAATCCTTCTTCATTCCTTTACCTTCCTCAAACTGTACACATCAGAGAGCATGAAAAAACATCAACAATTCTTTGCATCACAAGGCACAATACAGCACCAGCGCGTAGGTTCCCGCTCCCGCCCCCAAACCCCACCGTATTACAAAGTAATTATCTTAATCAGGTATATTTTATTGTATTCTCTTCCTTCCCCCCCCAATCCAGATGTCGCCAATCTGTTGTTGTTATTATTTAACTCGTTACGGCGTCGCCCCCTGTTCCCTGCACGTGGCCGACATTCGCGTGTTTTTTTTTTGTTTTTCGCCCCGTGCGCAACCCACCCCCACCATCCCCACACACCCACTTTACCCATCAACGTCACTAGAACCGTCGTGGTGTGTTAATACTGTGGGGAGGGGTGACAAAGGTTGTGAACTTGTGATGTGGTGGGGGGGGGGGTTGGTTTTGGTGGAAGGGGGTCAGAACTCATGTACTCGGCATGTTCATAGAGAGGTCAGAGTTCAACAGGCGACCTTAAATGCCAAATGCTACTAAATGATGCAGAGGGGACGGATGGCTGTGCGTTAAAGTGCTCGACTGTCGACCTGAAGGTACCTGGTTCGATCTCCGGTGAGGATCAAGGAAAGTTTTTCAGGTCCTGGCTCAAGTTCCCGATATAACTCCCGTGGTTCCTCCATGGCCATTGCACACACACTAAATGATGCACGTACGGGTTGGGAAAGGGGGGGGGGGTCGAGTAATTTGACATGGAATGGAAGTGTAACAGCGGTTGCAGCTACACGTTCATTGTCTGTTGTTTTTTTTTTTTTGGAAAATATTAGCGAAATAACAGGATGGAAAGGTCGTCTAGTTTACCTGTCAATAAGAGCAGCCCTGCATGTGATCACGCTCCCATAGATGGCTGTCTTCTTTTTGTTTTTTTTTAAACAGACTGTTGCACCCCGGCGGCGATCATAAAAGCCTCCCTGTCATGTGCTCCGGCTGCTCCTCTCTTGTGGCCGGTGTCCCCCCCCCCCGCCCCGCCCCGCCCCCCACCCTGGCAACTTTATTCAGCGTTTTCCGATTTATCACGCCGCTGTAAGACACCGTACAAAAAAACAACAACGTTTAAATTAAAGTTCCACAACTATCAAACCGTAATTTGAAAAACCCTGATCTGATCCCAGATAATCCCCACCCCACCTCACCCCCCTCCCCACCATCCCTCAGAGTCCCAAAGACAACAGAAATTTCCTGAGCTCTTGTTACTAAGATAAAAAATGTAAAGTCTTCCCGTAGAATTTCATACAATATTTTTTTTTTTGAGTTCACTTTGTTTTTCTCCCCCGCCCCTGTTATCTCCGTGAATATCTGAAGACGGTCTCGCGCCCTGAGCAATCTTTCTCTCATTTTTTTTATTATTTTAGCTAACCCCACCCACACGTTCATTTATCTCTTCTTCTTCTTCTCCCCGCCCCCCCTCCCTTTCCAAACCTCAAGACTTTTTTTTTCCCCAACCCCGGGTCTTGTTTTTAATTTGTCAATTATTGTTATTTTTTTTTTTGTATGTTTTCTCTTAGAGAATTAATGATGGTCTTTTTGTTTGTGTGTGGCATTTTGTGTTGTTCGCTGGGACTTTCAGACGTCCTGAGATGTGGAGACGGAAGGGGGAGTATATAATGTGTGTGTGTATTGTGCTTGACGTCGTAGACTTGTGTCCCGGTTGACTCTGGGAGTCTGAATTAGTTTAAAGTATCTAAGTATGTTGAGGGGGGGGTTGTGGAGATGTTATTTACGGACATGATCTGGTCGTTTAGGGATTAAGAAAACCGATACATTCTCTAGCTAGACTGAGATTATGAAAATCTCTTTAGGATAATTTCCCCTTAGGTTTTTCTTATTTTCTTTTTGGATACTGTGTGGTTTTTGTAATCACCTGGCTTCATTAACATGCATTCGTCATGGGCCTTTTCAATTAAAAAAAGAAAAAAAAAAAACAATAAAAATATAATAAACTCATCTAAGACCGAAAAATAAAATGTTCACTGTGCAATCATTTCGTCGTGCTGTAATAAAACCCGCTGGTCGTCAGACTTCGGTGCCAGCCGATTTGAAGTGCGGTTGCCTGGGACTGGTTCCCCTGCCCTGCTCGTCACTAGCCAAGACCAATCCCTGTTTGGCTTTTAGCGCCCACCACCCTTTCCCCCCCTCCTCCCTTTCCCTTTCTGCCCTCCTCAAATCGCCCTCCTCCCCATCCCCACCCAAGCCATTACCCTAGGCTGCCCTTGTAGCAGAGAAGTGATGATCAGCGACAGGGAGCTGGTTGTTGTTGAGGTTGAATCACTGCAAATCAATGTGATTTCCAAGGCAACAGTCACCAGGCCGACGGTCAGGCAGATCGCCCTAACTTAATCCCCCTTTCGCATACGCCTTACCAGTGCTCGGATCTGTTCATGTACAACGTATTTACATTTCCATGCGCAGTGAATGTATGAGTAAAACAACCCACAGTGTAAAAATGTATTTTTTAAACTTGAATAAAACAAAATCTTTCAAATTGGCTTTTGCGGGGTAAATGGCACCAAAAAAAAAATAACAATTATTGGAAAATGCCATAACAATACGATAAAATACCAGATAATGTTTGAACAAAGTTTTAAGGGCCGATGCATCACCTGGTATTTCACAGGCGTATCATGACGGTAAAGGAAAAAGTACACCTAACTCAAGGGTGGAGCCAACATTAGAGAGTTGTCAAAATTGACCGGCTAGCCGGTGGGCCCAGAGCAGAATGGACGGAGTGTTAGAAATGAACTACATAAATTGTAGGTAAACGTCGCGACACAGTAGGCAAGCTGCGCTTCACTTTGTGATGGCTGGCCGGATTTAACAGTCCGTCGGGCCGGATTTGGCTCGCGAGCCGTAGTTGCTCTGGCCGCCAACCGCAACCTAACAAGTAGTATGCGCTAGTACGCGGGGTACTTTTGGGGCGAGTTTACATCTCGGACGCCAGCTCATATACCGTACTACGTCGTCTCCCCTAGCCCCGCCCCCCTGCCAACGCGGTCTTGACCTCGATCGCCATAATTTAAGCGCGCTATAAAATCACTTAGACGTCAGTGGCTGTCAACCCCACTCTTCCCCCTATCCCTCCCTCCCCCAGGGCTCTAATCGGGTTCCTTTATCTCCCTCTTTTCACAGATAACATTGGCGATATATGATTATATTTATATGAAACAAGTATCTTATAACGTTTCGTCCACTTAGCTCTGGCACTGAAATGTCTCCTGTCTGTGTTGTACCGCTCCCAGGTTTATTATCCCCCGATGTATGTCTGATTCAGTTCTGTTATTGTTGCCGGTGCTGTTATTGTCGTTTAAATATGCTGACCTTGTCATCCTGCGTTCATCAAACCTGACATTTGGGACGGCTGCTGCAAATTATTTCATTTTGTGAGCTTCAACCCCCGAACCCCACAACCACACCTTCCTCCCTGAATCTAAAAAAAGTCTACCTCAACTGGCCATGGACACAGAATGATGGAACAGCATGACGGACGTGAACTCCACGCATGAGCTACATTCTTTGGGTTTCCCCGCTCAGATTCTTTGGTTTGCTACTCGTTCTAAGGGTTTCCCCGCTCAGAACAGAATATACTTTTTTCACTTTTGCGGTCTCGTCTGCGTTAAATCGAAAGTGAAGAGTTATTTCAACAGTGTTACAGTTTAAAATATTAAACATGGCATTTTTATCCCGGTCTCAATTCGATATTTCTTTTAAAAGTCTACGAGATTTTTAAATAGTTTCTGTCTTGGTTTTTTATTCTGAAACGTAAAAATCCCAAATATTAAAATAACTATAACATAATATCAATAATTCTTTGTTTATTGCAACAGATAACTTTTTAAAATCGTCAAACGTAACCAATAGTAATAAATTAATTCTCCATTCTATGAGAATAGGGAGCGCGTTCGTCGTAACTAATTTTGTAAATAAAGTTCTTTTTAAAAGTTAATCCAATGTATAAAAAAAAAAAAAGATTCTGCTAATTTCTATCTAATTAAGTTCTCAGCTATTATAAATTTCATTTTTTTTAAAATAAATAGGGCTTTGATTTATTTTTAAATTACAAAAATAAAATTATGTAGGCCTAAGTCTGAATCAGGTGGAAGTTATAAAATTAAGAAGTGCAAAATAATCGAGCAATCATCAATATAATACAATAAAATTAGGGCTTCAGATGTGTGACGTGGTGGTTTATGTCATGAAGATCAGATCCTGGATGAACTTAGCATTTTTATTATGCTGGCTCATCAGGTTCATTCCTCTGGACATAATTTTTTATAATTTATCCCTTTGGTTGTTTTGATGAAAAGTAACTAATTAGATCTATTTGACATTTTTTTTATTGAAATAATTTATCCTTTATGATGTTGTAAGGAAGAGAAACAACAACTAATCAGATTTTTAATTTCGTTCATAACTTTAAAAAAAAATTTGAAAATGAGTATAAAGCTGAACACAGAGGCATGCCTAGGGTGGGAGGGGGGTCAAAAATCGAAAGTCCCACCATGGGCCCCAGCTTGAGGGAGGGGCCTCTGAATTTGTGTATACATTAAATACTAAGTACATAATCATAAGTCATGGTGTCGAATGTCAATGCAAAGGGCCTCCAAAAAGGAGGGCCAGCACCAGAGCCCCCAAATCCCTAGGTTCGGCACTGGCTGAGCGGTAGTCTATCTCTATGCAAAGTCTTGCAAAGTACTGCTGGTATATAATGATTCCTTTGTGTGTAAAACTCTGCTTTATCGCTTATTGAGATGCATGTGTATCCATGGACTCTTGTTTTGAAATCATTGGGCGGTATTCTTCGTTCAAGATTTTCTTTCTTCTCCCCCTCCCCCAATCCAATCTTGTAGTTCATTAACCGATTTTATCCCCATTGGAATTTCAAATTTCCGCTGCTGATCTCACAAATCTCTCCTCCACATGACCGATCTGCTGTTTAATCCCTCATAAATTTTATTTATTTGCTATAATTTTTTTTCAATATTTCTTGGCATCGAACTGAAATTTTAACGTTCAAAAGTCAATTGCTTAAACTAAATATGATACTAACACTCACTGCAACGGCATTGAATGAAATAAACAAACTCTACCCCAGTTCTCTATATGGATGACTTCAAGATGGTTCTCATAAACATGCCAAAATGGAGGTGCTGGAATCTATATAGAATGGCCAAATGGAGAAATAATAAAACATAGTATGCCCACTGGAAAACTTCAGACTCTTTCAAAGCCGAAAAAGAAGCAATTGAAGAAGCTGTCAACATACTCACCGCTCCTCACCAAACAGCAACATAGTCATACTCACAGATGCCAAAAAAAAGATCCGTCCTAGTCTACAGGATCCTCACTACACTCAATTAACCCAGCTCAGAACAGCTCTTCATAAATTGACCCAAAACTCAAAGGAAACAGTTCTGCAATATGGATACCAGAACACACCAAGGTAGATGGCAATGAGATTGCTGACCAATTGGCAAAAATCTGGCAGCAAAAAAATACAGGTGGATGTCCCTCCTGGATGTGAAAAATGAAGGGCTGTATAGGTGAACGGATCCAGCAAGTAATGGATGAGGAATCACCCAGATCCCGACAAAACTGACCCTATGTAATCTTCCCAGACAAACCCAAAACCATCTTCGACTCTCAGAACTGGGTACCAACAAAGACCGGGCAACACATGTTCCGAAGGCTAGGCATTGGAAACAGTGAGGACTGCCCATGTGGGATGTCTCCAGAGAATGCAGAACATGTTCTCCAAACATGCCCTTTACATGACACAGCTCATAACCCAGGTTCTAGCCACAGATGACCTCCTTCAATCAAAAATTTTATGGGAGCGAGACGGACCTAGATTAAACTGATACAGTTCATCATAACTATAGGCCTGGTCATTTGAAATCCTCCATAATCTCTCATCAGGAGCAAAGAAGAAGAAGAATTGCTTAAATCAGCTTTTTTTCAACTGTAACGTTTCACTCAACCACAAGCCAAACCTTCGAAAATGTGTTCACCTCATAGGTAACACCTGCACGCTCCTATACCCCTTTGCGTTAACATTTAATGTGTAAACAGTGAAACACGGTTACCGTTTCTTGCTTCTGCTGATTGATTCCGGTATCTGTTTGAGTTGTTTTTTACTTAACTTTGGTATAAGAGAGTGGAAGTGCTGAGCTCGGACACAATGACTTCTGTCTGTGGCCAGTCTCCGCGTCGTCCCACACGGACACTTCATTGTTCCAGTTGAAAGAGGCCACCCCCACCACCAGCAGGGGCCGTTCTCTTGGATGATTTCAGATATAAACACCGGTGGCCGGGGGGGCGGACTCGTGTCAGTGGGGGCCCCGGGCTCAGAATTAAATGGCGGGGCCCTTTAGAGAAAAAGAGAAATATTGAACGGTTTTATAATCGGGCTTTGTGGGGTGGGGGGGGCTAAATATGCAAGGGCGTACGCCAGGTGCGCCCGTTCTTAAATCCGCCTCTGCCGGTGACGACATTGGCTCTTTTGGTTCTTGTTCAATACAACCTCTCTCTCGAACGGAGTGTCAGCATCCACGGGTTGTCTGTCCAACCCTCCCCCCCCCCTTTCACCCCATCCCCCTTGTACAGAATGAAGTTTCTGCATCAAAGGGGGGAGGGGGAGGTCTGTACTTCTTGAGCTTGTGTCACATTGATTTCACGTCGAGCTGTTGCCCCTGGCAAGGCTTCTTGTCCATTCTATTTTATCAGTGGGTAGTTTGTGCACTATCACTGTCTCTCACTATCTCTCTCTCTCTCTCTCTTCCTGTCACTTTCCATCCCTCCACGGGTGCTTCCTCTACGTCCCTCCAGGCCAGTACCTCTCATGTTTCCTCACGCTACCTTCTCCACACACACCCCCTCCTCCATTCACCATCAAGTCTTCCGCCCTAACCCTATATTTCTTTACCCCCTCCCCCACCCTCACTCGTTTTTCTTTAGTCTAACCAGTGACTTAACTAGGAGAGGGCTTAACTGGGATAGGCATAACT
>JAGDYQ010000054.1:609103-650820 GCA_021962125.1 Bulinus truncatus | reverse complement strand
GAAATCCTTCCAGTGTCAATACTGCACTGAAACGTATACAACATCATCTCTTCTCAACAAACATACAAAAACACACCCCCATGACATATTCTTTGAGTGTTTACATTGCAAACATTCTTTCAAACAGTCGCATCTTCTCGCCAATCCACATGCCCTTATTCATCGCATTCAATTTTCCGCTGCGTTTCAAGAACACACTCCCATTCCCATCGAGGAACACATAACAATGGAAACATAACAATGGACTACCTATTGCACAACAGTACTTCTTGCATAGCTCTTCATTGGCCATCATCAGAGGTAAACAAATCCGGACATTATACTAAGTGTTGCCATAACGGCAAAGTGTCTTTGCCACCGTTACCCCAAACTCCTCCTTTATTTAAAAAAAACCTCAAGATTGGCTAGAATCCGCTATCCCGACTTTTCTGTGATCATATCAGGGAATACAACTCTACTTTAGTTTTCGCATCAACGGTCGCCCACATCGTTCAACTTCCTGGCCATGGACCGTATGCATTCCGAATCCACGGTCAAATTTATCATCAAGTCTCTTCTTTGAATACCAATCCTAACACGCTCCCTCTATACGGTCAACGATATATCTTCGATTCTGCGGAGGCTACCACTCAACGTATGCAAAACGATTGTAACAGCGCTTGCAGTGATTATGTTGTTGTTGCAACTAGACAAAATGATACGACAGATTTGCTAAATTGTACAATCAAATGCACGACATTATCACTAATAGTAACCCTGTTGTTGCTGTACGATTGGTATTCATGGAAAATTCAAATCTGGATGTGAGAAGGTATAACGAGCCATCCTGTCAAATTGATGTTGCTGCTATCTTTGTAGGGGAAGACGAGGAACCTCCTACACAACGCGATATATGCATATACCCAAGGGGAGATGCTTGCAAGCGTATCTCTGTACTCAATATGCTGACCCCATGGTTTATTCAATGCTATTCTCTTAAGGAGATCCAGGCTGGCACATACAATTAACCCATGTTGAAGAAAAGCGAACCGCGAACAGAACCCGAGTCACACAACTCCAATTGTATGCTTACAGACTTGCCATGAGATCTGCATTCAGCATCTTGCATTCCAGCGGCAAACTCTTCTAGCAATATGTTGGCGCGCATATGTCAGAACGGAAGGCGCAGCACACATTACCTACGCTCCCATCAACAAGATTTGCGCGTAGAACAATACAGGGGACTGATGGAGGCTTGGTCGCTGCGAAAGCACAAGACAATAACCTTCGCCTCCTGGACAGTTGAACACTTAGCCTTCCCCTTCTGCGTTTTCAAGGCAGTCCACGGTACATGCAACAGAACTATCAAGACGCGATGACCATTGTCCTGCAAATGTGGAAAGCCCGACTTTTTCCTAACACATTCACCCGCAATCCTGCTTCTGGTCCGGAAATTCCCCCAACGCCGATTCCCATCATGAGCGACCATAACACAGACCTGATGTCATTGCCCGCGTTTTTCATATCAAACTGCGGGAGTTCCTAACTGACATTCTGAAGAGAAATATTTTCGGCAATGTAGTCGCATACATTTTTGTCATTGAGTTTCAAAAACGAGGCTTGCCTCATTGCCATATGTTACTGACACTTGATTCACAGTGCAAAAAAAGGACCAAAGATGACATAGACAAATATGTCTGCGCTGAGCTTCCAAATCCCGAAATGCATCCTCGACTTTTCCGAATTGTCACTAAATGCATAGTACATGGTCCGTCTGGCACGCTTAACGCCAACTCAGCTTGCATGAAAGACGGCAAGTGCACAAAAAATTTCCCAAAAGAATACAACGCCGAGACTCAAGAAAACACACAAGGGTATCCCATATACCGCCAAAGACAGGGCACAACTGCCATTGTTGGCAAATACGACATCGACAATCGTTTGATAGTACCTTACAATCCTTGGCTTTCTCAGAAATTCAATGCTCACATTAACGTTGAAGTGTGTGCGTCCATTCAATGTATCAAGTATCTATATAAGTATGTATACAAAGGACTAGATGCTGTATCCATTGCACTTCAGAAGGAGCCAGTCGATGGTGTTTTCGGACATGACGAAATAGAAACTTTCCTTGATGGAAGGTATGTTAGTGATCCCGAGGCTATGTGGCGTTTGAACGAGTAAAGTTTTTCAGAAAAATCGCACGTTATTACTCGATTACCAGTTCATTTGCCAGAACAACAAGTCGTCTTCTTTCATGAGGGTCAAGAAGAACGAGCGCTACAAAGACAGGCCAACAAAAGCACCATGCTCCTAGCTTGGTTTGAACTCAACAAGACGGATCCTGAAGCTGTGGTGTTACTTTACACTGATCTTCCCCAACATTACACATTCCAACAATCCACTGGAAAATGGCAAAAGAGAATTAGAGGAGGCACAAAAGTGATCGGTAGAATGCCTGTAGTTGCCATTAACGATACCGAACGTTATTACCTCAGGCTTCTCCTTACCCGTTCCGTAGGCATCACAAGTTTTAACCATCTACGAACTGTCAACGGCGTGGAATGTAACACTTTCAAAGAGGCTTGCAAACAATTGGGTCTTCTTAAAGACGACAAGATATGGCATAATACTCTTACAGACGCATCTCAGATACGAATGTCAGCGTTCTTGCGACAACTTTTCGTTTTCGTCTGTGTCTTAGGTGAACCACATAATGTTCCAAACCTTTGGGACACGCATAAACTCTCGCTTTTTGAGAACTTTCTAAGAACATATTCAACACGCACCGCTTGCATGTATGCTCTCGCAGAAATAAACGACATGCTCCAACCTGCCTCAATCTGCACAAATTACACCTACCCCTCACTGACATTCTTCCAATGTGTCATTCATCTTCCGTCTTCGACGCTTAGGCTGAACACTCCTAAGCTATGGAACACTACGACAAACTCAACGCAGAACAAAAGCACGCTGTTGATACTGTTTTGGACAAATATGAGAGCTCTTCCTGACGAACAACATTTCGCAAAATGGCTTCTCGATGTTGGAGACTGGACAAATGGATCACATGTAACATTACCTTCACATTGTTTTCCTGTTCATTCAGATCCCGTTCAACAACTATATGGCGACCTCGACTCCTCAGCTGTCACTTGGAACTACTCATTATTGAAACTTATCCCAACCGACGAAGTAACTTTTACCAGCTTTGAGTCCATCGTCACAGACGATCCCGCAGATCAACTTTCGTTCCCCGAAGAATTTCTTAAGTCTTACACCTACTGGCCTGCCTCCGCAAAAACTCAAAATTAAAATTAGTTCTGTCGTCATGCTTTTTAGAAACCTCATGCCAGCAAGAGGTCTCTGTAATGGCACTAGACTGACTGTTACCAGCATTCACCGCAACGTACTGGAGTGTAAAACTATCGCAGCTGCTACCTCACAAACTGTCCTCATTCCCCGGATATCTCTGACTCCATCAGATTCAAATTTGCCTTTTACCTTTACGCGCAGACAATTCCCTGTTAGATTAGCCTTTGCCATGACGATTAATAAAGCACAGGGCCAAACGTTCAAAAAGATATGTCTGTATCTTCCAAAACTTGTTTTCAGTCATGGTTATTTGTATGTTGCTCTCTCCAGAGTTCCTTCTTTTCATTCACTCACAGACGTTTACCCAAACCCACCCCATTTGGACAACTGTGTCTTCACCCGTCGGCTATAGATGATTAAAATGTTTCAAAATAAATTTCGCTTTACAGAAAACATACTTCGCTTTGTCATTGTGTCCGTATCAAAGATTGTGTCAGTATCAAAGATTGTGTCAATATCTTTCCCCCTTTCTTTACGGCGTATGCTACGCCGCGGGTCGACTAGTTTTAGTATATTAAAGTAATCACGGTATGGTAACCCCGTCGTTATAAATAAAAAATCCTCTATGACGTCATTTCCCGATGGTATATATTTTTTTATTTGGTGCTGTATCGTGCCACACCAACTTGCCTTTGTGCATAATAAAGTAGTTATTTTTTACTTTTGGTACACGGACACAAAATTACATGAAAAGGGTTCTTATACAGGTTTCGTTCCATCTCAATGGGTACTTTAATTGTAATTAATTATTTTGGAAATCAAAGAATTGAAAATTGGCAAACTTTTACCCCGATTTCAGGTTTTACGAGCTTCTCTCCCACATACTATAAATATGATCGGTACGGGGAACCAAATATCACATTACTTACTACATTATTACATTCCATTCCTTCATCCATAGGAATTGTCATCTTTTGCTACAGAGGGAGGGAAAGAGGGAGGGAGGGAAAGAGGGAAGGACGGAGAGAGCGAGGGAGGGAGGGAAAGAGGGAGGGAGAGAGAGAGAGAGAGGAACTGCCAAAAATGTTGTCTATCACATTGCTTTAAGATAAATGTACCCTTTTATTGCATGCAAATAAACCATTTTTTTACGCGTCTTATTTTAAATCTTAATTAAACGTCAAATTACGCTTCTTAAATAAACAGAAAACCTTATTTTAAACCCCGGCAAACCCGGGTACTTGCAACTAGTTTTTATATCCATCTATAAAATTACGTATATTCCTTGTGGGGTCGGAAAATAAAAATGCCGAAAAATTTGCTTTTAAAGAGCAGCATAGTAAGATACACAGGCAATTGTTATTTTATTCAAACAAAATAAAAGCTACTGGCATTAATAGAGGTGGTGTGTGTGTGTGTTAGTGCAGTGGTCCCCAACCATTTTCTCGCATCGGAACGGTCGACGTTTGATAATTTCACCGCGGCCAGAGAGGGGTAGTCGTCGCACTATCCCGAGAGAAATACACCAAAATAAATAAAAAGGAAATAATTTAATGTTTCTTGGGCGGCCCAGAGCCATTTGATCCACGGAGCGTGGCCCGGGGGTGGTGGAATACTGTGTTAGTGGGTGCCTAGGAAGCCGGCCTGTTTGGTTATACTTTAGAGAGGTAACTTCCAGATAATGGTTAATTAGTGCTGATTTAAGCCACCTTACTAATGTGCAGAAATGACCTACATTTCATACAACACAAATTATGTTTACCCGTCAACGCTAATCAAACCAGTCAACCGAACAAACCGATCAACCTACCAAACCAACCAACCAAACCCACCAAATCAACCAAAGCAAACCAACCTATTAAACCAAACCAAACACCATTAGGTAAAGAAATGGGTGCCAATTTATGTCACCCGTTACGTTTTACCCTTAATTATCCCAATGGTAAAATCAAAACGAAGCTTTAAAAAAAGCTTTTATAAAAATGCACTGAAAAATAAAAAGTAAATACTTTATTATGCGATTTTGCAGTACAAAGGCAAGTTAGTGTGGCACTATACAGCACCCGCGCACAAGTTCAATATGACTTTATTAGTAGGAAATAAAGAATTGTACCATGGGGAAATGACGTCATTTCACGGAAGTCGTTTATTTATAGCGACGGCGTTCCCATTCTGCAAAAATATTGTACTATCGGGAAATGACGTCACAGATTATTTATAGCGACGACTTTCCAACTCTGCACGCCGCCGGACGCACGACAATATAGCTATTTTATTAGTGGGATAATTAAACAGTATGAGGTATAAGCAAGGAAAATAAATACACAGATATTTCCCTCCCCCCCCCCCCGGTGTCGGTGTCGGTGTCGGCAGCTTTAAGAAAACCGACACGGTGTCGGTATCGGCGGATGATAGAACACCGACCTTGGTGTCGGTGTTGGCGACTGATGGAATGCCGACACCGTTGTCGGTGTCGGCAAATATTTTGTCCGACACCCCACCCCTGCTTTCGCCATCCAGTGAGCCATATGGTAAGCGCTTGGCGCATGAAAGTGGTACTGTCGCTTGCTTATACTGACGCCAAATATCAACAAGCAGAGTTCGATTATTTCCCCGTAATCTTCACGTGGTATGTAACTTGAGGCACTTGACAGACTGTCTTGCAGGAATAATATTGCGTTGTGTTTGAGTTCCACCATAAACGGATCATGTAGTCTCAAATTTAATTTTCTAGCGGACTAGACAGCTGCTGATCAACCTTAGGCCAAAATCGTTTGAAACGTTCGAACAGTGGAATTTTTGGAATATTTGTGAAGCCATGGAGAGCAGAAAAAAACACTTCCGATGATCATCAGTTCAAGCACATGATGTCGGCTGGCAAAATGTAACAAATTTCTTCCCAGGAGTATTTGTCAAAACACATACCAATAATCTCATCAGATACCTCCCATAGCCTTAACAGCTGTATTGTTGCATTGGCTTGTGACTTACCAGTTCCGGTTGGTATTTTAGTTAAACCTTAAATTTTCTCAACTTCTTTCCCAGTTACAGCTAATCTGTCTACGTGTGACTGCGGCTCTGGATTATCTGTAGTTTCCTCCATTATCTTTCCGTCCCAGTGAATGACCAAGGGGCATTTACTTCTAAATTGAAATTCTGATTTCAAATTTCTTACTACAGTATTACGATGTGCAGATCGATTTCGACGAACCGTTGATAAGGAGAGAGATTCGCTAGCCAAGTTAGCTCTAAAAATAGCTGCTGCCAACATTGTGAACTTGCGATCTGAAAGATGAATACGATCTAGCGTATACATCACATCAGGAGAATTCATCATCTTCTGCAGGATTCCTGTCTCTTTTGGTTCTTCGTCGGGCATCAAAGCATCAAACAGCAGGTTCTTGTAGTAAACATGAATCTCAATTTCAAAATTGTCGTCATCTTTCCAGTCATCCTCACTTTGCCTTTTGCTTGTAGACCAACTAGTAACAGGAGCCTTCTGGTTTCCTCTTTCGTCTTCAACTACTCTTCAATTTTCTTAGACTGCTGTTCGTATTCGACTTCTTTCCCCTTTCTGAGATAGCTTCGTATCAATGTGTGACGTTATCATAAGCCGCGATCATCTTTGATCTGTTAGGAATAACCTGTCTTCATCAATTTTGATCATCTGCTCTGCTTGTTTGTGTGCTGTATGAAAGAGTTGACTTAACTTGTATTCAAATGCTTCTTCTCGAGTGCATTTTACAGAAGATTTTCTTTACTTATTTTTCATAATCTACATATACTCATCAACTAAAATTCTCGTCTTTGAACTCATGTTTTGCTATAAGGCAACTGGAATCCGAGCATTGCTCTAGATACCAAGAATATCGTTTACAGTTACCTTAATGCTTTCGGATATTGTCTTATTCAGCACCTTGTGAATATAGAAAACTATCTCCAGGACCCAAGACATTGCTAGGCAGACAAAAATCCGTTTTTCCAATCAACCAAAGTTCAGTCGTACGTCTTGTCGATACAATTATCAAATTACCTCTTGATGTAGTTGCCATATCAATTCCGTATTTAATATGATATGTAGTAAGCCAAAAAAGACTTTATTATTAGGGAGTGACCGATAATCGGATCGGTATCGGTATCGGACCGATATTGGCACTATCGGTTAATATCGGATCGGCCGATTGTTGTAGGGAGCGACCGATAGTCGAACCGATATTGGCACTATGGGTTAACTATCGGACCGGCCGTTTTTTGGCTGCCGATACATTATTTTTTCACAACAGAGTTGCAGAAAAAAAATCAGTAAATAACCCAATTCTATAACCAGATCAGACAAGATTTAAAAAAAAAAGGAAAAAAAAACCCATACACAGAAATTGTCACCTCCACAAAAATTGCATCAGCCATATGACCTTGAAACAATAGGATTGGCATTTTTTAATTCTAATGTATGACCTTGAATGATACAATTAGTGAACATCTGTCTGTATTTTTTTTTGGGGGGATGGGAAGTTTGGGGGGGGGTAAACAAGACACGCGTGGGCGAAGTGTTACAAAATATGACAGGGAAGGGGTGAACATGGGTTGACATACGTCATACAGCACGAGAAAAACACGTGTTTGGCATTGTTGTTGATTATAAAGAAAATATCGGTATCGGTATCGGTGAAAAAGCTGGGGGAAAATATCGGTATCGGACTATCGGTAAAAAGGCATATCGGTCGCTCCGTATTTATTATCTAGCAAGCTTGAATAATGAAATTACTTATAACCTAAAATTCAAATATCCTGGTATACTTTTAATTTTACAATGAACTAAAATTGCACTAGAGCAAAAGCAAGCAAGCGACACATCAGAACTTCCGCATTATAGCATACAGTGAAACTTCGGATCGCTTGAGCGACCACTTAGAGTGGTTATTTTTAGGGAGCGACCGATAATCGGATCAGTATCGGTATCGGACCGATATTGGCACTATCGGTTAATATCGGATCAACCGATTTTTGTAGGGAGCGACCGATAGTCGAACCGATATTAGTACTATGGGTTAACTATCGGACCGGCCGTTTTTTGGCTGCCGATACATTTTTTTTTTCACAACAGAGTTGCAGAAAAAAAAATCAGTAAATAACCCAATTCTATAACCAGATCATATGGGGACGGGTGGTCGTGCGGTGTAGAGCGCTCGACTGTCGACCGGTGGGTCCCGGGTTCGAATCTCAGTGAGAACCTTGGGATAGTCCCCAAGTCCACCCAGCTTTAAATGGGTACCTGACATTAAGTTGGGGGAGTAAAGGCGGCTGGGCGTTGTGCTAACCACACAACCCCTTCATATGCCGAGGTTATAGAAACAGATGAATTCTACACTTCATCTGCCCCGATGGCCCGTAAGGGTTAAGGGAACTTTACTTTTATAACCAGATCAGACAAGATTTTGAATATACTGTTTATATCTTATCCAGGGGCGAGGCGTGACTTTTGTAAGGGTGTTACTGGTTATTATTGATATGAAACTTTCTTTTACATACAATACTTCTAACGATAACATAAACATTACATGTTAAATTACCTCAACTATGATACTACTTTTAGTTTAGCTCCATTCGTCGATTCTTTTGTATGAATAACTCTATCACTTTGTCATTTAAAGCATTTTTCCCTTTATCTCTAAGAAAAGTGAATTTTTCATTGACATCAATGACACCCAGTTACTCTGTTCTAATATTGGTAATTGTGTTGTTACATATATGTCTTAGGTCAGAAAACGACCTGTCGACTGAATAATTTCCGCAAGAATGGCTAAAAATTTAAATAGAAAGTTTGGCAACTTATGTTTTCAATCAGTTATTCTGGATTAATAAATTCCTTTTGTATAAATTATTTGGTTGGGATGCGTCTTTTTACTATTCGATTAAAAGTTTCTGAGTTTAATGCAGCAACATGTTTGATCTGTTGGCTATATGGGTATATCTCGATTGTCAAACGTTTACTACTTTCATCTAATTAGACGCTGAAAACTTTCAGCTGTACTGTAGTTGTATGATGTAAATGGGCTAGTAAAACAAGCCAAAATCTATTACACGCTGGTAAGTGCAACAGAAAATATGAAAATAAAAAATCACCACGTAAAAGCTACAAGAGTTAATTAAACAAAATTACTATAGTGATTTTTTATTACTTTTATTTCAAAAATTAAATAAAAAAGCGTGAGAAAAAAGCAGATTGGGCCATTAAACATGAAGATTTAAAATAAAAAGAAAATAAATTCAATCTCACTACATCTAGATCAATCTAGAATATCTTAATTAAACATACTTACTTATGTTTTTTTACAACATTCAAATACACCCAATGTGTTTAAAGAACACAGAAATGTACAATAATAAAATAAAACGTTTAATCACTATGCTGAGCGCTCTAGCAAGTGTAAAAAAATCTTTTCAGTTGCAGAGGTACCAGCAATTAAAAAGAGTTAATTCCCATTGTGTTTTCACTAAAATAACACGACTCGCGGAAAAGGAAAGGTATGGGGAGGTGTGGGCAGGAAGGGGAATGTTGGATGACAGGTGACGAGACTAAACAAACATTCTGACGTAAGCTGGGCGTGATTGTCTACTGCAGTGCTGCCAACGGTCATATTTTATTGTCAGTTGTAAATTATTTTGATCATTCTATTTAGACAATATATCAATAGCTTTATTTTTTTGTTCAGTCAGAAATATAATAAAATTTTGTTCTTAATTAATGTATAATTCTGTATATTTAAAATCTGTTAGTAAATATTTCTTTGCTGAGAAAGTTGGCAGTTAAAAATTAGTTACCGGTCTCACCATCCGCATCGTTAAAACACATATTCATGTGTGGTTTTTTCCCCTTAGTTTAGCCAATGAATAGCAAACGTATATATATAAGTGTAGCCCGAATTCAGATCGGCAACATTTTTCGTTTATAGGTCTAATTATCATTTGACTATATGAGAGGAGGCAAAAACATTGCCCTTATATATATATATATATATATATATATATATATATATATATATATTCAATAGGGATGTGACGGAGCTGATGAAAATCCGCATCCGTCGGGTTCGGCAAATATAAATCCGTCGGATTCGAATGCGGATTCGGATTTGGGTCGACACTTGGCTAAACACTTGGCATACCAAGGTGTCAGTCCCGTGTGCCCCCCCTCCCCATAGAAAACGAAGATTTATAGCATTTCTTTTGCATGAACAGCAGCATAAACTATTACGAACCACAGGTAGCCACATTGTTAACGAATCATCAGTACAAGATGCTTTGCATAAAATAAAATTCTCTTTAATTCTACTTCTTTCGTATTTCTTATATAATTTTTATGGGGATGAAACAACTGTCGTTTCCCTCCCCTAACTGGCGCTAGCATCAGGACGATGGTCAAGAGACCAGTCACGTTACCTAGTTTGAGGGGGGCGGGGATCGACTTCGGTCTCTTATATAAGGTAGGGACCAGAGTGAAAGGACATTATATCTTTAGATAGAGTCGAGAGTGGACACAAGTAGATAATCAGTTGATATTGATGTTATTGTAAGTAGTGAAATTGATGTTGGGCCATATTGCATGTGATGTACCTTGTGTTTATAATAAATATTACCATATACACGGAATCCAAGTGCCTCTATTATAAATACTACTGTACGGAGTTTGAAAGCGTCTGTATTTAGACTATCTATAATAGAACGAGTGGCTACAGAGTGAAAGAATCCTAGGCAGACAAGATACTAAATACACAGTATAAGTGGCACTTAATCCAGCACGCAACAATATATATATATATATATATATATATATATATATATATATATATATACAGTGCTTTTTTCAGTGGGAACTCATGGGAGCTGAGTTCCCATAGCTTTTTTGGCCAGATTTGTAATAAAAAAATATTTTTTTCAAGCAGAAATGTTTTTCAGATCAAGCAGGTTATACGGTATGCTATAACGCAAGAATACATATTAAACAATTATACGAAATAAAATTTTAAACTGAATATTATAAAAATTATATAAATTTGAGAAAAAAAATAATTTTTTGAAATATTGTATATTATAGAAAATAAAAAATGTTTCGTTTAAAAATTTTATAGAAAAAAAGTTTTTCAGCGGAAAAATATTGTTGATCAAGTAAGTTAAACGGCAGGCTAGAAGCGCGCATGAATACATATTTGATATTATAATGAGATATATTCGAACCCATATATATTCGAACCTATTTCTATTTCCGGAGTGGCTGATTTTAGTACAAACTTTGGTAAATAATTTTTCTATATCATTTTAAATCTGAAAATTTATAATAATTAAACAAGCAAAAAAGCGTTGAAATGAAAAGAATCTCACACTTTTTCCCATCTGCTGCTCCGGTAAACAAACAATTAAAACAAGAAGTTGCGAAAGATAATGTCGATATTATACAAACGATTCAAACGACAGTGTCAGAACAAACGTGTGTAGGCGATCATGGCGATGTAAACATAGACTCTGACAGTGACTTGCCAAGTTGTTGGACATTGGAGCAAAAAATAGACTTCTGCGGAAGATATGAGTGGCTGTGCGTTAGAAGAAAAAAGCTCGGCTGTACAGTCTGCCAAAAGATTGGAACACTTGGCATAGAAGCAAAAATGGGCATGAAAATATCGAAAGAATGGACTGATGGCACAGAATCTTGTTACGGAGATGAAAAAAAGAAACAGCAGAATTCACTCCGTAAGAAAATTTTGCTTCACAAGGAATCTGCTGGACATCAAGCTGCTGTAAAGATAGTAGCAGAAGCAGAAAAGGAGGAGCTTGAAAGCGTAGTTTTAAAGTCATTGACACGTGAGAAAACAGTGACGGCTAAAATTTTTCGCACTGCATACAAAGTTGCGAAAGGAAATCAGTCATTTAATAACTTTGAAATGGAAATTGATTTGCAGGAACTAAACGGAATTGACATGGGTCGCATTCTACATTCGACAAATGCATGCATTAATATTGTGAACCATATAAGCACTGAAATGAGACAGAAGTTGGTCAAAGAAGTGGTTGATTCAAAAAGTAAAATATCAGTGATGATCGATGAGTCTACCACACTGAGTCAAAAATCAACTCTTATAGTATACTTGCGAAGTTGTATAGAGGGTACTGGAATGAAAGAACCAATAAATTTATTTCTGGACTTAGTCGAACTTCAAAGTGTCACTGGAAGTTGTTTTAAAGCCTAATACGGTACCAGTATCATAATACAGTAGAATACATTTTTCCACATAAACCATATAGTCAGGTCGGTTTTTTATTATAAATAAACTCTTTGAGTCTCTAATTTTCTTATAAAAACGTTTATTTCTTTAAATATCCATTACAATAAAATTTGTGTTCAGTGGAAAATTCAATTATAGACTATTATAGTATTTTCTGACATAAGTTAATAAACAGATGTGAAATGAGTTCCCAAACATTTTTCGCTAGAAAAAAAGCACTGTATATATATATATATATATGTGTGTGTGTGTGTGTGTGTGTGTGTATAATATACCTAAATCTATATATAATTCTAAATCTTTCAAATCATTTCAAACGTCATTCCAAATCATTCCAAATCGTTACAATTGTAATTCCAATTCATACCAAACCATTCCAAATCATTCAGAATGACATTCCAAATCATTTCAAATGTCATTCCAAATCATTTCAACCGTCATTCCAACTCGTTTAAAATCATTGCAAACGTCATTCCAAGGTCATTCCAACTCATTCCAAATGTCATTTTAACTCATTCCAAAAGTCATTCCTCCAACTCATTCCAAATTATTCCAAATGTCATTCCAACTCACTCCAATTGGTTACACATAACCAATCCACACATCCACTCCGCCATTTCAATCCGCATATCCATTCCGAGGTGTTTGGCGTGAGGGGTGTATCTAAAATACGTTCATGACCAAACACGGCGTCTAATCTATGGACAGCTGAGTAAGGGTCCAAGAGTTTAGTTTTATTTGTTTTCTTTATTTCGGGTTTTCGAAAGTCTCTAGGTTTTTAAATTTTATTTACAATTTCTACGGCCGTGTTTGATCTGAAAACGGTAATTTTTCAAATTCGAATCCGACAGATTTTTTTTTAATCCGTCGGATTCGAATTTGCTCAAAAAAACGTCGAAGTTCGAATGTCGTCGGATTCGAATTTCGTCACATCCCTAATATTCAATAAAAATATTGTCGTGCAAGTTAAATTGCTATAAATGCATTTTTTTTAATTTTGTTTTTTTTTTTTCTGTTTTTTTCTCTGTATTTTAAAGTTGTCTATAAGACTGTTACAGCAGGCAACACAGGCAACATGGACGCCGCAACCCTCATCTTATCAATAAACTCCTGGCTGACAAGTGTCTTAATATTAGCCTTGGTAGAATAGATGGCGCTGTATATCATTTAATCTCATTTCCGGCATGTGATTTTGACAATAATCACATGGGAGTCACTTCCGGCGTACAAGAGTTTTCTAGCAATAGTAATTGTATAGTGGAGAAGACAACATTTTAAACAGTTTATTTCATAAAATGGCCTCTTTTTTAGGTAAGAATACGTTTTATTTTCTATAACTAGAAACACAGTAACTAAATTAATGTATAGTTTTCTAAAATTGTCTTGAAAATTCCTAAATATCAAAATAAATGCATGGCGTAACATAACATGGTCATGGCAAGTTTGTTTGTAATGTGTACGCAACGTTCTGCTGTGTGATTGTAAAAAAAAAAAAAAAATTTCACGAAATGGCCCATTATTCAAACAAAAATATAATTATAATTGTTTTTTTTAAAGTGACATGCCACAGTGATAAGTTCTGACATTAATACAAGTTAAATTAGCTTAATTATTTATCTGTCATGTTCGCCTTGACACTATCATGACTATGACTCAGTATATGGCTGTATTTTAGGCCAAGGCCAAGCCAAGGCTAAGAACGTGAACGGGGTTTCATGTGGTTATAACTTAAATGTCATGATATTTATAAAAAAAGCTATGATATAGTAGTTTAAATTAGCTAAATTATTGTTGCATCATTTAATACTGCAGTCATCATAACTTATAAGGTCATTTAGTAAATAGTAATAAGGATCATAAGGCTGAACACTTAGTGTTAAAGCAAGGCTTAACTTAAACCTAAGCATAAATACTAAAAGCTGTGAAAATTATTTTTTTTATCAATAGTTAAACTTTTAGTTAGAAAAATGTATTTATTATTATAAATAAATGATAATTTTATTGCTGAGAAAAAGCTTTTTTTGCTACATGGAGAAAAAAGATAATTATTTTTACAATGCATTAAGAAAAAAATAAAATTGGTACAAAAAACTCTATTTGATCAATGAACAATTTTTTTTCTATTTTACTTAGGCATCTTAGGAACACAAACTTATGCCTTGACTGAAGTGTGCAAAATCTGAACATGCATAGTGTATAAGGAAGCCTGCAGTGGAACCCCCACGCCAGAGAAAAATCGACCGCCCAAAGACCACTTGGAGAAGGTCTTGCGAGCAGGAGATGAAAGGCTGCAAATAGGCATGGAGGGAATTGAAAAAGGCCCCCCAAAACAGAGTGCTCTAGAGAGTGGTTGCAGAGGTCCTTTGCTTCGCAAGAAGTTCAAGTAAGTCAAGATTGTATAAATGGGGATGGGTGGTAGAGTGGTGTAGAATGCTTGACTGTTGACCAGAGGGTCCCAGGTTCGAATCTCACTGAGACCCTTTGGATTTTCAGGTGAAAGTCCCCAAGTCCACCTAGCTTTATATTGGTACCTGACTTTAAGTTGGGGGAGTAAAGGCGGCTGGGTATTGTGCTAACCACACAATCCCTTTATATGCCAAGGTTACTGAAACACTTCATCTGCCCCAATGAGCCCTTAGGGGCTTAAGGGAACTTCAAGATTGTATAAAGCTGATTTAGTTGACATGTCATAGGGATTTGCTCAGTGTGTTGGAACTAGAAGGGATCTAACTTGTGTTTGTCATTAATTATGTACCAGTACATGAAATTTAACTAATTATGCATTGTAATAAAACAGAAACAGAAAATTACATTGGTCTCTGTATACAGATAAAAAAATTTAATTTAAAATAATATTAGCTAAATTAAAAGCAATAGAACCATATTTACAGGCAATTTGTTTTTGCTTGGATTCCCAATAGTCAGAATTATAGATCAGTAATGGCTTTGAGCTATGGGGTTAATTATAAACCTTTAGTATAAAATCATAAATGTGCTGATATTTACTAAAACTAATTCACGTTGATTACTTTCTTTTTTCTAGACATACCTTGTTACTGGTGCAAAGCTCAAAAGCTTCATTTCTGCCAAATGACTATGGTGTCAAGAAGGATCAACCTTTACGATTCGATGTCTTTTTTTTTGGTAAATGATTTGTATAAAAATATTTATTGAATACAGTGTTGAATATTTTACGAATATTCTTTGTAATCTAAAGCACCAGTAAAAACCATAAAATTTGATGTCCAATGATTAGTCACAAATTAGTGTGATTTATTTTAAAACAAATGAAATATAAAGTTATTCTATTAATTATAATGTTAACACATTTTTATTGTTAAAATGAAAGATAAAATCCAGCATGTTCGTTCTGTTTAGGAGGAGTTGGGCAGGTGGTAGTACAGTGTAGAGCAAAGCAGAAGCGCAACTAGACCAAACTTTCAGGGGGGGGGGAATCTCTTGTATTAAAAAAATCACATTTTTTATATATTTGTATTTTATTTTAAACAAATTTTGGTCTAATCTTTTAGTTTTTTTTATGTCGGAGGGGGCAAATGCCGCCCCTTAGTTGCACCACTGGAGCAAAGTTCACCCAGCTTTATGTAAGCATCTGACATATTTTGTGGAAGCAAAGCCATCAGGGCATTGTAATAACAAGACTGAAACTGATGAAATGAGCCCATGTTCATTTTTTTTTTACATTGATATTTTTATAAACAACTATTTTTTTCTCTTTCTAGATAAGTCATCATTTTGTCTACCTGGTATGCATTTTAGAGAAAGTTTCAAAAGTCCAAGAATTCCATTCATTTGCTGTTGTTATGTCCATCAAAGATTGAGATTTTCTTAATGGATTTGTGTAGTATGTTAACAAGACAATTGCTAATAAATATCTAATAGCTGTAATATGTGAAGTGTTTTTTTTTTTTACTGTTGTGACTGAATTTGTATTATTTATTAGACACACAGTGTTTTACAGTTATGTTTACACAAATAAAACATTAGCAATTGCACACATCAAACTTATTCATCAAGTGCACAATAAGAGACAATTCTTTTTCTATATTGTTAAAGCTTTATTTTAATTAATTAATATTTACTGAATGTAATGCTAATTCAATTTTATAATCAGGCAGGATGTCTATCCTATACTTGTGAAATACTGTCATTTGGCTGGCTTTTGCACATTTCAATCAACACTATTAAATAAAAAAAATTGAGACCCCCTAAAGATGGGTGCATTAAAAAAGGCATCACTTTTTAATTACTCAGTAAATTACTGAAAAAAAATTATTTAAACCATATAATATAAAATACAAATACTATAAATAATTATGTACAAATAATAAAATCAAATTAATAATATGTGCTATACTATAGACTCAATAGTGATTTTTACCTCAATCAGAAAGTATTTACTGTCACAAACAGTTGTCACAGCTTTGGGATTTGGTAACTTTGTCTTAACCATTCTTTGAACTAAAAAATAAAACAGATATTTGCAAAATAAATAAAAATTTCAAAAGTTGAGATAATTATTTTCTTAGCTTTAGCCCCTTCCATATCTATCATTTAGTTAGAATGTTAGAATAATACAATACTATCAATTATTATTCATATATGAAGTGGCTCAAAAATGTTACTTCATACCTTGATCAGACTAATCCATGTTTAAAATCTCATTACTGTTAGTCTCTGGCGCGATGACTCAGTCAAAGGCTGGACTCAAAAGACTTAAGTTAACATGGGCTCTTGGAAGTATTTAGTATTTACACACACACACACACTAGTTGCAAGTCCCCGGCTTTGCCCGGGTTTAAAATAAGGTTTTCTGTTTACCTTCTGATTTCTCCCTACCCCCTCTCTCCCTTCCTCTCTCTCCCTTTCCCTCCCTTTCTCCCTCCCTCTCTCCCATCTCCCTCTCTCCCCTCGTCCATCCTCCTCTCTCTCCCTCCCTGCCCCCTCTTTCTCTTTATCTCTTCCTCCCATTTCTCCCATCCTCTCCCTCTCTCCTTCCCTCCCCTCTCTCTCCCTCCCTGCCCCCCTCACTCTTTATCTCTCTCCCTCCCCTTTCCACCTCTCTCTCCCTCCCGTCTCTCTCCCTACCACCTCTCTCCCTCCCTTCCTTTCCCTATCCCCCTGCCCCATCTCCCATCACTCTCTCTCCCCCTCCTTTTCTCCCCCTGTCCATCCCTCCTCTCTCCCTCTCCCTCCCTCCCTCCTACACTCCTTTCCTCTCTCCCCCCTGCCCCCTCTCTCTCTTTATCTCTCTCTCCCTCCCACTCTCTCTCTCTCTCTCTCTCTCTCTCTCTCTATATATATATATATATATATATATATATATATACTTATTATTATGGCTTCATACTTCTTCTAAAATCCTTCTTCATTCCTTTACCTTCCTCAAACTGTACAAATCAGAGAGCGTGAAAAAACATCAACAATTCTTTGCATCACAAAGGCACAATACAGCACCAGCGCGCAAGTTCTATTCGATCATAGGGTAATGACGTCACAGAGGAATTTTATTTATGGCGCCGTCGAGATTACTTTAATATAGTAAAATACTTAAATAAAAAAAAATTAATTACAATTAAACTACCCATCGAGATGAAACGAAACCTGTCCTATAACCTTCCCCATGTAATTATGTGTATGTGTAACAAATTTCACGTTATTTGTTTGTCTGGATCTTGAATTATAAGGGAACAGACAGACAGACAGACAGACAACAAATGCGTCTTATAAGTATACTAGTTGCAAGTACCCGGCTTTGCCCGGGTTTAAAATAAGGCTTTCTGTTTACCTTCTGTTTTCTCCCTACCCCCTCTCTCCCTTCCTCACTCTCTCCCTCCCACTCCCTTTCCCTCCCTCCCATCTCCCTCTCTCCCCTCTCCCCCTCTTTCTCTCCCAACGTCCATCCTCCTTCTCTCCTTCCCTCCCCTCTCTCCCTCCCTAACCCCTCTCTCCCTCCATTCTCCCTCCCTTCCTTTCTCTCTCCATCTCCCCCTACTCCCTCCCCCCTGCTCCCTCTCCCATCTCCCTCTTTTCTCCCTCCCTCCCCATTTCACCCCTCTCTCCCTCCCCCTCTCTCCCCCTTCCTCCCTCTCTCATTCCCTGTCTCTCCCACCCTGCCCCCCTCACTCTTTATCTCTCTCCCTCCCTCTCTCCCACCCTCTCTCCCTCCCTCCCCTCTCTCTCCCTACCCCCTCTCTCCCTCCCTTCCTTTCTCTCTCCATCTCCCCCTACTCCCTCCCATCTCCCTCTCTCCCCCTCCTTCTCTCCCAACGTCCATCCTCCCTCTCTCCTTCCCTCCCCTCTCTCCCTCCCTAACTCCTCTCTCCCTCCCTTCCTTTCTCTCTCCATCTCCCCCTACTCCCTCTCCCATCTCCCTCTCCCCCCTGCTCCCTCTCCCATCTCCCTCTCTCCCCCTTTTCTCCCTCCTTCCCCATTCCACCTCTCTCTCCCTCCCCCTCTCTCCCCCTTCCTCCCTCTCTCATTCCCTGTCTCTCCCTCCCTGCCCCCTCACTCTTTATCTCTCTCCCTCCCTCTCTCCCACCCTCTCTCCCTCCCTCCCCTCTCTCTCCCTCCCTTCCTTTCTCTCTCCATCTCCCCCTGCTCCCTCTCCCATCTCCCTCTCTCCCCCTTTTCTCCCTTGTCCCCTTTCCACCCCTCTCTCCCTCCCCCTCTCTCCCCCTTCCTCCCTCCCTCATTCTCTGTCTCTCCCTCCCTGCCCCCTCACACTTTATCTCTCTCCCCCCCCTCTCCTACCCTCTCTCTCCCTCCCTTCCTTTCTCTCTCCATCTCCCCCTACTCCCTCTCCCATCTCCCTCTCCCCCCATCTCCCTCTCTCCCCTCCTTTTCTCCCCTGTCCACCCCCATCCCTCCTCTATCCCCCTCCTTCCCTCCCTCCCTACCCTCCTTTCCTCTCTCTCTCCTCCTGCTCCCTCTCTCTCTCTCTTTATCTCTCTCCCTCCCTCTCTCTCTCTCTCTCTCTCTCTCTCTCTATATATATATATATATATATATATATATTATTATGGCTTCACACTTCTTCTAAAATCCTTCTTCATTCCTTTATCTTCCTCAAACTGTACAAATCAGGGAGCATGAAAAAACAACAACAATTCTTTGCATCACAAAGGCACAATACAGCACCAGCGCGCAAGTTCTAGTTGCAAGTACCCGGCTTTGCCCGGGTTTAAAATAAGGCTTTCTGTTTACCTTCTGTTTTCTCCCTACCCCCTCTCTCCCTTCCTCTCTCTCTCCCTCCCTCCCACTCACTCCCTTTCCCTCCCTCCCTCTCTCCCATCTCCCTCTCTCCCCCTCTTTCTCTCCCAACGTCCATCCTCCCTCTCTCCTTCCCTCCCCTCTCTCCCTCCTTTCTCCCTCCCTTCCTTTCTCTCTCCATCTCCCCCTACTCCCTCCCCCCTGCTCCCTCTCCCATCTCCCTCTTTTCTCCCTCCCTCCCCATTTCACCCCTCTCTCCCTCCCCCTCTCTCCCCCTTCCTCCCTCTCTCATTCCCTGTCTCTCCCACCCTGCCCCCCTCACTCTTTATCTCTCTCCCTCCCTCTCTCCCACCCTCTCTCCCTCCCCTCTCTCCCTACCCCCTCTCTCCCTCCCTTCCTTTCTCTCTCCATCTCCCCCTACTCCCTCCCATCTCCCTCTCTCCCCCCTCCTTCTCTCCCAACGTCCATCCTCCCTCTCTCCTTCCCTCCCCTCTCTCCCTCCCTAACCCCTCTCTCCCTCCTTTCTCCCTCCCTTCCTTTCTCTCTCCATCTCCCCCTACTCCCTCTCCCATCTCCCTCTCCCCCTGCTCCCTCTCCCATCTCCCTCTCTCCCCCTTTTCTCCCTCCTTCCCCATTCCACCTCTCTCTCCCTCCCCCTCCCTCCCCCTTCCTCCCTCTCTCATTCCCTGTCTCTCCCTCCCTGCCCCCTCACTCTTTATCTCTCTCCCACCCTCTCTCCCTCCCTCCCCTCTCTCTCCCTCCCTTTCTCTCTCCCATCTCCCCCTACTCCCTCTCCCATCTCCCTCTCCCCCATCTCCCTCTCTCCCCCTTTTCTCCCTTGTCCCCTTTCCACCTCTCTCTCCCTCCCCCTCTCTCCCCCTTCCTCCCTCCCTCATTCTCTGTCTCTCCCTCCCTGCCCCCTCACTCTTTATCTCTCCCCCCTCTCTCCCTACCCTCTCTCTCCCTCCCTTCCTTTCTCTCTCCATCTCCCCCTACTCCCTCTCCCATCTCCCTCTCCCCCATCTCCCTCTCTCCCCCTCCTTTTCTCCCCCTGTCCACCCCCCTCCCTCCTCTATCCCCCTCCTTCCCTCCCTCCTACCCTCCTTTCCTCTCTCTCTCCTCCTGCCCCCTCTCTCTCTCTCTTTATCTCTCTCCCTCCCTCTCTCTCTCTCTCTCTCTCTCTATATATATATATATATATATATATATATATACTTATTATTATGGCTTCACACTTCTTCTAAAATCCTTCTTCATTCCTTTATCTTCCTCAAACTGTACAAATCAGGGAGCATGAAAAAACAACAACAATTCTTTGCATCACAAAGGCACAATACAGCACCAGCACGCAAGTTCTAGTTGCAAGTACCCGGCTTTGCCCGGGTTTAAAATAAGGCTTTCTGTTTACCTTCGGGAAATGACGTCACAGAGGAATTTTATTTATGGCGCCGTCGAGATTACTTTAATATAGTAAAATACTAAAATAAAAAAAAATAATTACAATTAAACTACCCATCGAGATGAAACGAAACCTGTCCTATAACCTTCCCCATGTAATATCTGGATCAGACGGACAGACGGACAGACAGACAGACAGACAGCAAATGCCTCTTATAGGTATAGAGACTAGTTGCAAGTACCCGGTTTGCCCGGGTTTAAAATAAGGTTTTCTGTTTACTTTCTGTTTTCTCCCAACCCCCTCTCTCCCTTCCTCTCTCTCTTTCCCTCCCTCTCCCTTCCCCCCTTTTCTCCCTCCCTCTCTCTCCTATTTCTCTCCCTCCCACTCTCCCTCTCCCATCTCCCCTCTTCGCCTCCTCTCCCCCCTGTCCATCCCCCCTACCTCCCTCTCTCCCCATTCCTCCTTCCCTCTCTCCCTCCCTAACCCCTCTCTCTCTCTTTATCTCTTCCTCCCATTTCTCCCATCCTCTCTCCCTCTCTCCTTCCCCTCTCTCCCTCCCTTCTTTCTCCCTCCCTCTCCTCTCCACCTCTCTCTCTTCCTCCCTCCCTCATTCCCTCTCTCCCTCCCTGACCCCTCACTCTTTATCTCTCTCCATCCCTCTCCCATCTCCCTCTCTCTCCCATCTCCCTCAGCCCCTCCTTCTCTCCCCCTGTCCACCCCCCTCCCTCCCTCTCTCCCCTCCCTCCCTCCCTCCTACCCTCCTTTCCTCTCTCCCCCCCTGCCCCCTCTTTCTCTCTCTCTTTCCCTCCCTCTCTCTCTTACTATCTCTCTCTCTCTCTCTCTCTCTCTCTCTCTCTCTATATATATATATATATATATATATATATATATATATATATATATTTATGGCGTCGTCGAGATTACTTTAATATAGTAAAATACTAAAATAAAAAAAAAATTAATTACAATTAAACTACCCATCGATATGATACGAAACCTGTCCTATAACCTTCCCCAGGTAATTATGTGTATGTGTAACAAATTTCATGTTATTTGTTTTTCTGGATCTTGAGTTATAAGGGAACAGACAGACAACAAATGCGTCTTATAAGTATAGACAGACAGACAGACAGACAGACAACAAATGCGTCTTATAAGTATATATATATATATATATATATATATATATATATATATATATATATACTAGTTGCAAGTACCCGGCTTTGCCCGGGTTTAAAATTAGGTTTTCTGTTTACCTTCTGTTTTCTCCCTACCCCCTCTCTCCCTTCCTCTCTCTCCCTTTCCCTCCCTCCCACTCACTCTCTTTCCCTCCCTCCTCTCTCTCAAATCTCTCTCCGTCCCTCTCCCATCTCCCTCTCTCCCCCTCCTTCTCTCCCCCGTCCATCCTCCTCCCTCCTCCTTCCCTCTCTCTCCCTCCCTGCCCCCTCTTTCTCTCTCTTCCTCCCATTTCTCCCATCCTCTCCCCTCTTTCTCCCCTCCCTAACCCCTCTCTCCCTCCTTTCTCCCTCCCTTTCCACCTCTCTCTCTCCCTCCCCCTTCCTCCCTCCCTCATTCCCTCTCTCCCTCCCTGCCCCCCCTCACTTTGTATCTCTCTCCCTCCCTAACCCCTCTCTCCCTCCCTTCCTCTCTCCCTCTCCCCCTGCTCCTCTCCCATCTCCCTCTCTCCCCCTCCTTTTTCTCCCCCTGTCCACCCCCCCTCCCTCCTCTCTCCCCCTCCCCCCTCCCGCCCTCCCTCCTACCCTCCTTTCCTCTCTCTCCCCCCTGCCCCCTCTATCTCTCTTTATCTCTCTCTCCCTCCCCCCCCCTCTCTCTCTCTCTCTATATATATATATATATATATATATATATATATATACTTATTATTATGGTTTCACACTTCTTCTAAAATCCTTCTTCATTCCTTTACCTTCCTCAAACTGTACACATCAGAGAGCATGAAAAAACATCAACAATTCTTTGCATCACAAAGGCACAATACAGCACCAGCGCGCAAGTTCTATTCGATCATAGGGAAATGACGTCACAGAGGAATTTTATTTATGGCGCCGTCGAGATTACTTTAATATAGTAAAATACTAAAATAAAAAAAAATTAATTACAATTAAACTACCCATCGATATGAAACGAAACCTGTCCTATAACCTTCCCCATGTAATTATGTGTATGTGTAACAAATTTCACGTTATTTGTTTGTTTGGATCTTGAGTTATAAGGGAACAGACAGACAGACAGACAACGAATGCGTCTTATAAGTATAGATATATATATGTATATATATATATATATATATATATATATATATGTATTATAAATTACAAAGAATACATAAAATTCCAATATTTTTATAAGAAATGGGATGGGGGGGTATTATTACCAGAGATCAGCGGACGCGTCCGCTTGCGGACGCAGAACCGCAGACTTTTTCGAATCCGCGGACTGACAGCGGACGCTTCGTATGGTTAAGTTGCGGACTCGCGGACTGACGCGGATCTTCTTTAGCGTTACCATAAAAAATTTCAAGTCATTTAAACAGCTAAATTTCAGCAATACGGACGCGCGGACTGACTGCGGACCAATGTTGTAAGATTCTGCGGACGCGGATCATTGATAGAAATCCGCGGAAGGACGCGGACGCTAAATTTCAAGATCCGCACATCTCTGATTATTACACATGATGTAATAATAATATGGAAGGAGAGGAGTGCCGACCTGAAAGTCTGAACCACAGAAAATAATTATACAGAATGGGCTAAGACAATTTAAATAGATTTTTCCGAAACCAGTCATATTTATTTATGCTATGTGTATCAATATTTGGGTGCTATACTATTAACAAAGAAAATAACATAAATGTCGACCTTTTTTTATTCATTTTTAGAGGATTTTTAAATGTCGATGCGCTTTCTGTAGAATGTATTTTCTGTGGTCTGATCTATCTCTGTTACGTTGTTATTTTCAAATATGTAACGTTATTATATCTTATACTTTACAAGGCGTAGGATCGCCAAATATGTTACGTACACACTTCTCTAATACATATATATCAACAGCAACACTGGTATTTAAACTCAAAAATCCAATTTTAATTGCTTCTAAACATAGGTGAATATATATGTATATACAATATAAGTCCTTTGTCTAATGATGTCTACTTAAACAAATGTCACTACAGGTCTACAACTAACTCTTAGAATCTTAGAACTATCAACACTACTCTACGTCTAACTCATATGACTGTCAGCACCTTACTAACTCAGAGCACCTTACTAACTCAATTACTGCCATTCACGTATTTATAAGGTCGGGGCGAATACGTTGGTGCAACGTTTGGGGGGGGGGGGAACGACGATGTCTGTCACCGAAACGTTTGGGGGGGGGGGGGGGGAAGAACGTCAGTGAAACGATTGGGGGGAAGGCGACGTCGACGAAACGAATCTACACAAACTTAGCGGCTGGAACCTTGACCCTCTGGTGAACTGGGGTTGGTGGGGGAGAAGGGCAATTCTATACGTCACAATCTCCCAATGTCCATCCAGTCTAAAAATGTGTACGACATTAGTTATTAAAAGTATAGGACATTGGGTAACGTACTAAGACACACTACACTGTGGCTACATGTGAACTCTGCATCATACTAGGAGACAATACACTGGGGCTACACATAAACCCTGCATCACAAACTCTGATGACCTTCATTTAGCTCTTTGAGATATCTTTACTTGACTAAATTACTGGCACAGCAAAGTAAATGTCAGGTTGAAACATTTAGTCAAATATTTACTACAATAATTTTCGGAAAAAAAGTTGGTGAATTTTTTAATATGACTTTAAGACAGGCCCGTAGCCAGGAATATTGGATTGGGGGGAGGAGGGGCCGAAGACATTTACGTGGGGGGGGGTGCCGAAGAAATGATCCTGGGGCACAGGGGCGGATCTAGACAACTTTGTTGAAAATTGGTCTTAGAACAAAAAATAATTCAATAATTTAATGATGTATTACCTAAACTTGTGATAACGGGGGGGGGGGATGCCCCCGCCCCTCTCCGTAAATCCGCCCCTGGTGGGGTAGAAGAAATGTTCAGGGGGGCGAAAGCTTGCGAACGGAGAGGAGGGGTTTGGGGAGGAGATCTCAGTGAGTCCCCTCCCCGAAAATTTTTTGCAGTTTCATATCTAGAATGGTGCATTTTAGTAACAATTGTTTAGCTATTAATTAGAAATATATAATTTTCACTAGGGAGCGACCGATATGCCTTTTTACCGATAGTCCGATACCGATATTTTTCCCCAGCATTTTTACCGATAGAGATATTTTTTTAATCAACAACAATGCCAAACACGTGTTTGTCAACCCATGCTCACCCCTTCCCTGTCATATTTCGTAACACTTCGCCCACACGTAAGTCTTGTTCCCCCCCCCCCCAACTTCCCATCCCAAAAAAAAAAACACACAGATGTTCACTAATTGTATCATTCAAGGTCATACATTAGAATTAAAAAATGCCAATCCTATTGTTTCAAGGTCATATCGCTGATGCAATTTTTGTGGACGTGACAATTTCTGTGTACGGGTTTGTTTTTTTTTCCTTTTTTTTAAAAATCTTGTCTGATCTGGTTATAGAATTGGGTTATTTACTGATTTTTTCGAAAATGCTCTATTGTCCCCGTTTTGTCTGTCTGTCTGTCATCACCCAAGATCTCAACAACCATAAGTCCTAGACCCATGATGTATAAATCATTTTGTAGGTCTTGGCCTGCCATGTGTGCAGCAAAAGTTCATTTCGCGATCTGACCTCTGAGGGCCGTAAAAGGGGGCTTAGTACCGTTTTTTTTTACTATATAAGCGATATTAATAAAGGAGCGCCTATATCTCAGCAACTATAAGTCCTAGACCCATGATGTATATATCATTTTGTAGGTCTTGGCCTGCCATGTGTACATCAAAAGTTCATTTCGCGATAGGACCTCTGAGGGCCGGGCTTCAGGGCTCCTAAGGGGCTTATATATTATATATACACCTTGTACGTTCAATAACCCATTCATTTGGTGCGAAATACTGCAGCACGTAGTTTCACCAAGATTTATTAAGAAACTCATCAAATGAAATAGTAAGCTTGTGTTCTGAGTTTAATTGAAAGTATCAGAGCTATGCAACAATTGACGGAGTTTTCGGACGATTAAATGACTATAATTTCGAATGTTTTCAATTATGAGTCCTATTTCAGTAACCACAAACCACTTGTAGTTAGATTTAAGAGAAAATAATTTTTTTTCAAATATAAAGAAACGTCTTTATAATATTTTTTTTACAGATATATGCATTACACAATTGAATTTATAAACATTTACAAAATTTACAAATATTTACTGGGTCATTCCATGTCAACTCAACCAGTGGTGTTCACCCGACCCTCTCAGATCTTCCTGAAATTTTCATAGCTTGTGATACATTCAAAGTTGAGTGATTCCTGAAAATTTCAGACCATTTAATCAAAAACTTTCCGAGATATGATTTTTTAAAGTTTTAAGGGTAGTCGCGCGTTCGCGTGACATTTACATTTTCGCGATATTTGAACGTGAATATTTCAAAAACTAAAAAAGGCATCAGGCTGAAATTTTCAGTATTTACTCATTGTTTTATCCTGAGTTGAATGATATATTTATCTGAAGTGTAGCTTGCACACAGAATGCCCTAAAAAATTCCAAACATTGCACTTCAGACAGTTTTCATCAATATTTGACCCGGTATAGCCAAGAACCTATAAGACATGAAATGATGTTTGTTATACAATTAGTAAGTACCATATATGTGTTTATTTTTTTGGTAGAGAATTCCTGTTAATCAATAATAGTGTACTCATGGTGGGCCCCTTTAAGCATCATGGTCGTCCATTGTTGCACACATTGCGCCCCCCAGATGACCATGTGGACAGTAATTCACACTTCCCTCTGGCTACGGGCCTGCTTTAAGAGCCTTTTAATTTCATTTTCAAAAACAAGTAATTTCCAGATTTAATACATGTGAAACTGATTTATTTGTTGGTATTAATAAATGTGAAATATTTCTGCAATAAAAATACATTGTCTAAATAGAAGTACAATATGGAAACTAACAAAAACAAAATGAAACATATAATAACTAGCTAATACTTTACTATGCTGTCTTTTTATCAGAGGACAGGAAATGGATATGTTATTATCTTTTATTACTTTAGTTGTAATAAAAAAATAGATGAAATTTCAGCTACAAATTGTAATATAGATAAACAATCATGTTACAGATAAATAAATTAAAGACAAAATTGTCTGTTCTCACGCAAAATTTGAATACATGCTTATAACTGTTAATTTCAGTACTGATGTTAAAGTTAGTGGACAAACGAAACTAATGTTACATAATCAAATTAAAATTTCAACAACTATGCTGCTATAATCATTTCACTAATTAATATTGTTAATTAAAAATTCTTAGTATATGTATCACAAGTATTAGGTGTATGAGAAAATTTAACAGTAACAATAAAAAAAAAACACATTTGCAAAAGTTTTTGATAAATTTACAGCAAAAAAAAATTTTCAGACGGGGAGTACACATACCCTGAACAAACAAAAATAGTTTGATATGTATAGAGTATAGTAAGAGAAAGGATAAAACCAAACTGTAATTATAAACAGGTGACTAATACAAGGGCAATAGCCTGGTGAACCTTTTTTTACAAAATGCTAGTCCAACTCCAACAAAAGAATGTTCCTAGAAGAAAGGTTTGATAAATAATTTAACAGACTTGATGAAAAAAGGTAATGTGTTCCTTATGCCATGCAGAAATGGGTAGAAATGTAAATGTTGCACAAAGCTGAGAATGCTGGAGATATATTGCTGGGATAATTTGTACGAGGAAATTACAGAAATTAGCATACAGGTACATGTTCAATTTGTGTATTAATATACACATTCACATCACATCCACATCACTTAGAAAATAATTTTATGGTGGACCCTAATAAAAATAGTTCCTTAAATCACAAAAGATATTCAATCTTTTTATTTTTTTTCAATTCATTCGATCTAAAGAAAGTAATCTTATGCTAGTTATGATGCTGGATTGTTCGAAGCAACTTTTAACTTATATTAATTGAATTTTATATACATAAATTATAAAACAAAAATATACAGTACATATTAAGTTTATATATAAATTCCAGAAATGGTAATTGGTAATTAGACTTAGATAAATATATATATACATGTATATCACTTTACATTTTTTTTCAAAAGTAATTTTATGACGTTTTTTTAATTCAATGATACTGGTGTAATATTATAAAAATTAGAGATAAGAAAATGTCTAATTAACACATGCTGCAATTGTAAAGAAAACATTATAGATTCTATATCTCAATAAGTTCTAGGTTGTAAAACAATATTTGAAAAAATATGAATTCTGAATTGGAATTCTGATATTTTAAATATATCCTTGAGATTAATCAAATCCCATATCCAGATGTATTAACTTAGTAGATATTTCTTTGGCAAGCTCTGGAGTACAGGCACATAGTATACGTCGATGCAAGTAATCTAATTCAGATCCTGAATAGAAAAATTTTTTTTTTTAGAAAATTATCTCTAATACATGATTGATTTATATAAGAACACGTACACTAGTGTCTATAATCTTTTTTTAAATTCAATAATAAGAAATATTTTTTGTGATTTTTTTATTTCAGTTAAAAATCTTTTATAAAGCTAGGTACCACAAAATGTTTTTTTAAACTGGTTTGATAGCTTTATTTAACAATAATATAGCAAAAACTACAGAATCTAAGATGGTGGACATCAAATCTATTACTATAGCTCAATTAGTTTATGAGATATACATTTCTGAAAATGTGAATTTTTCATTTTTCATCTTCAAAAATGCCAGTTTTGCCAAGCATTATCTGCAAAAGTATTATCTGTACACAAAATCATTTACACTTAACACAAACACATATATACAAAATAATATACATAGAAAAAACTGAATTTTTTTAAAGGGTGTAAAATTTTAATATCACTAAAATTTATTGCATTGAAAATGGGATTTCATCATTTTTAGAAAAAATAAAAAGGGAGATAAATTTTCAAAATTTGTGACATTTCAAAAAATCATAAAAAATATTTTCATAAACACACATAAAAAACAATTAAATCGAATTGTAGGGTAACTTAAGCTCTATACATTCAAACGGTCATAATATCTTAAGATTATTTATATTAAAAATAATAAAGGTTATAAAGTGGTGAGGTCAACAAAAACTAAAAAATTGGCCATCTTCAAAACTTCACAAAAAAAAGAACTATTACTTACATATTGAATATATATATATATATATATATATATATATATATATATATATATATATATATATATATATAAATATATATATATATATATATATATATGTATGAAAATGCAGGATATGAAGACCTCTTAACTATTAAAAAGTCATTGGACCAATTAATTTTATATATACAGTACAGGTATCGATAAATCCAAGCATGTAAAAAATCAATAAAAAATACTTTTCATTGGGTAAAAATCCACTATTAAGTATTTTTCAAAAAGTTATCTCGGTAAAAATAGTAACAGTAACATTAAATGATGGAAAGCAAACAAATAATTTATGCATTTTACCAGTACAGGAATTCACCTAATTAAGTAATTTTACTTTAAGATAATTTCCATTTAAATGAGTTATTAATGATAACTTTAATTGATCAGCAGGGCCGGATTTAGATTTGTTAAGGCCCTAAGCTATTTAAGATATGGAGCCCTTTATAAGTCCAGATATTAAATGTCAGTGCCTAATATTTAAATATATATAACAATCGCTCACTCTGACAATTTTTAGGGGGGGGGGGAGTACCCTAAAAAAGTGGGGGCTCTAAGCTATAGCTTGTGTAGCTTATATATAAATCCTACACTGATGATCAGAATTATTCCCTTCTTTTTTTAATTTAATCTTTCATTGCCTCTAATAGTAATAAAGGTTTATTTCTGGAGCTTTTCATCTTTTTGTTTCAATTCATGCTATTTGAGTTTAATGTACCGTTTTCTTGATCCCTTGGTGATTTTAACTCTAATTTCTTCTTGATATAGTACCACTATTTCATCAAGGACATTTTTCCAGTTCTAAGTTATTGACCCTACCATTCAAATTGTTATTTGTTATCAATTGTTTTATAATGTTTTCATCTATTTCTCTATTAGTAGATAAGGGTACACTGGTTTTTTATCAAGAGGTTGAATATCTGTTGTTTACATATTATAATACAAATAAAAATCAATGAAAAGTTCATTAGTAGTTTTAAAAGAACAGACTCCTTCAGTAGACTGTGTATATTTCACTTATTAACTCCAAAAGTTGCAATGCTTTAAAATATAAAACCCACATTCAAAATTGGTCCATATAGGTTTCACAATCTACTGCTGATAGGGTATTTTTCATGTGTTACTTAACTGGATTACCAGTTCTTTTTATGGATCTGTGAGCTGAAAAGATGTTCAAACTTCAAAATATTTCTAATAATCAAACTGAATTAACATTAATAATAATACTTAATAGTAATACAAATGCATGGGTGGTTAACAGTTATTTTAAGTAAAAAAATTATAGGCCTAACCTGTGTCAATGACATACCATTTTTCTCTTTCAAAACTGAGTTGAAGAAGTAATGTATTACAAGCTTTGTAGCCAAAGCAATTAAGGTATTCCAACCAACTAGCACAGAAACTTTCTAAAACGTATTGAGTTGTTCAACATCTGATAAAGATAATTATGATATTTAAAAATGGTTAGGTAAAAGTGAAATTATGTTTAGACTAAAAAAACAGTTATATTACAACAATAATTCTAAAAATATTCATTCAATAATAGTTATGTTAGCTCTGTCAGCCTACAATCTACTATATGTCTAAATTGACAACCAATTGCTGATCATGTGATCTATTATATTAGCAGTGCCGGCTTTAGGTATAGGCGATATAGGCAGCCGCCTAGAGCGGCATTATTTCAAGGAGCGGCAAATTCCAGCAAAATAAAATAAAATGAAAAATATAAAAACTAAAAATGAAATAAATGAATTTGATTCAGATATAATGCAGGATCCTGCTAAATGACCAGATCGTTGTTTTCTTATTCAGCATGATCCAAAGCAGATCAAATTTGAGTCTTGTTTCAAAAAGATGAAAGTGGGAGACACTTTTCTAATTACCACTATACGCGCAAACTGGCTAACGGAGAAACTTTAAAAAGGAAATGGTTGATGTATTCTACGTCAGTATAAACGGTATATTGTTTTTGCTGCAGAATATATAACAGGAGTAAATCTGCCTTAGCTACACATGGCAGTTGTAACTGGAAAAATTTGTCAAGTATATTGCAGCATCATGAAAAATCTCCAGATCATTTAACCAGTTATCATGAGTGGAAAGAACTAAAAATGAGGATAACAAATAATAAAACTATTGATGACGTGAATCAGCGCCTTATAAATCGTGAAGCGAAACACTGGAAGGATGTATTAGAAAGAATAATATCTTTGGTCAGAGTACATGGAGTTCAAAATTTACCCTTGAGAGGGCAGTCTGATCGGTTATATACATCTCATAATGGAAACTTTTGAAATGTGTTGAAGTTATTGCTGACTTTGATCCGGTAATGAAAGAACATATAAGACGTATAAAATCAGATGGAATTCATGACCATTATTTGGGAAAAAATATTCAAAATGAGATCATTCAACTGTTGAGTAAGGAGGTAAAACAGAAAGTGATAAATGATCTAAAATGCAAAATATTACGCTATAGATCTTTCTCACTTGTATTCCTGCGCGTCAGCTGTCTTTGTGATAGGGTTATAATGGGCTTCCTGTCGCTTTGTTTATACTTGATTAATACTTAGCTCAATTATTTTTCCTACTTTTTTTTGTCTAATAATATATGATAAAATGACTTTAAATTTAATACCAAAATTTAATTTTTGTGATGTTGACAAGTTTTTAAAGTCACAAAATGTCCCGATATCATTCTCTTCAAATATTATTATATTGTCGGAGAATTCTTTAACCTTAATTAATGATGATGGTTCATTTCTTTTTGGGATACTTTTACGGCCTAAAGGGAGTTGATAGTTATTCCATTCAAATAACAGAGGCACAGCTTCTTTTTTCAATAATTTGTTCTTAAACTGTAGGTTTTCACAATTTTTAAAATGTTCCTTTATGAAATGTCGAGAGCACACACAAGTGTTAACAGTGATCTATAATTATATATCGTATAGTATTAAAAAACAGAAAAACATTGTTATAGTATAGACTACATGTAATAATAGATAATACTTTACTTGAAAATGTTTTGCAATATCTCTTCTTATTTTAGTAATCCATAGTTTTCTCTTATTAGCATCAATTCTGCTGCGTTTATGAAATGATAATCCTCTGCATTTAACAACGTTTGCAGTACAATTAGGCACACAACAACTTCTTGGCATTCTACTTTTTAGTTTTGACTTTTAAGATAATAAAAATAATCACACTGAAAAATATATTAAATTTTGATTATTTGATTTTCATGATTAAAATTAAAAAAATAGCGGCAACAGAAATGTATTATTCGCAAATTCAAGTACATTAATTGGTACCGGAAGTGTAACTTAACCATCTAAACAAACAATTCAGTAAGGGGACTAGTTCTCGATTGCACCCCAGACGCCAGTCACAAAGAACAGATGACAATGATTGTTAGATTTGTTACAGCAAATGAATCGACAAATGACAAACCTTCAGAAGTTTCTATCAATGAACACTTCATTGGATTCGCAGAACTTGAAAAATCTACAGGTGCAAGTATGTAGGAAATTTTACTTAAAGAGCTGTCAGATTCAGGCATTTTTCTAAATGATAAGAGGGGACAAATCTACGATAACGGAGCGAACATGCGGGGAATACACAGTGGTGTCCAAGCAATAGTTAAAGAGCTATGTTGAAGAGCCTTTTATGTCCCATGCAATGCGCATTCGTTGAATTTGGTGGTGAATGATGCCGTAAACTGTTGTTTGGAAGCAGTAAGGTTTTTTGAGGTAATTCAAAATATATACAACTTTTTTTCTGCATCAAAACATCGCTGGAATGCAAGGCCGTAACCAGGGGGAAGGGGGCTGGGTACGGTACTGCTGGAATATATTGTTAGAATATGTCCAAAAACAAAGAGGCAGCAGGTTTAACTGTTAACAAGTTATACGCAACACGTTGGGAAAGTCGAGTTAATGCCGTGAAGGTAATTCGATACCAATCAGTTGAAATTTACGATGCACTTGTTTCAATTGCTGGATACATTTCCCTTTCTGGACTACGTGGAACCCAGTCCCGTGCAGAAGCTAAGGGAATAGCACAAACAATGCTCGATTTCAAGTTTATTTGTTCATTAGTGATTTGGTATGATGTTTTATTTGAGGTCAATATTACTAGCAAAACATTTCAAGAAAAAGATCTTGATTTAAAACAAGCAATTAAGCCTGTTCCATTCTGAACACAGGACGTGTTAGCGCATTTTCGTGTTATGTATCAGTACGTTTGTTAGCTTTCAGTAAATATTTGTAAATTTTGGACATGTTTATAAATTCAATTGTGTAATGCATATATCTGTAAAAAAAAAAAAATAAAGACGTTTCTTTATATTTGAAAAAAAAATATTGTCTCTTAAATCTAACTACAAGTGGTTTGTGGTTACTGAAATAGGACTCATAATTGAAAACATTCGAAATTATAGTCATTTAATCGTCCGAAAACTCCGTCAATTGTTGCATAGCTCTGATACTTTCAATTAAACTCAGAACACAAGCTTACTATTTCATTTGATGAGTTTCTTAATAAATCTTGGCGAAACTACGTGCTGTAGTATTTCGCACCAAATGAATGGGTTATTGAACGTACAAGGTGTATATATAATATATAAGCCCCTTAGGAGCCCCGAAGCCCGGCCCTCAGAGGTCCTATCGCAAAATGAACTTTTGATGTACACATAGCAGGCCAAGACCTACAAAATGATATATACATCATGGGTCTAGGACTTATGGTTGCTGAGATATAGGGCGCTCCATTATTAATATAGCTTATATAGTAAAAACGGTACTTTATAAGGCCCCTTTTACGGCTCTGAGAGGTCAGATCGCGAAATGGAAAAAAGTCATTTCTTGGCAGGCCAAGACCTACAAAATGATATATACATCATGGGTCTAGGACTTATGGTTGTTGAGATCTAGGGTGATGACAGACAGACAGACAGACAGACAAAACGGGGACAATAGAGCATTTTTTTTCGAAAATGCTCTAAAAAGCTATTCAACAATTGAACACTACTAAAGCAATGCTCCAGAATTATAAAACAGATGAAGGTTTTACCAAAGCAATTACAACAGCTAAATCATTGGCTGAAGAATTTGGTATTGAGTGCAATTTACCTAGGGAAATACAAATAAGATCTCGACTAAGAAAGAGACAATTTGACTATGAAGTTTCAGACGATCCAATTCTCGAGCCAGAAATGAATTTCAGAGTATTTTTTTTTCAACCAGATATTGGATACCGCAATTCAATCAGATAATGATCGATTTATGCACTTCAAATCTCATAGCGATTTATTTGGATTTTTGTGTGACATTAAAAAACTGGAGAAATGTGATAAAAGAGAGGGTTTCAAAGATTGCAAGGACCTTCAATTAGCTTTAACATCTGAAAACGAAGATTCAGCAGACATTAATGTAACAGAACTGTGCGGCAGTTTACTGTGATGAATTATTTGATTTATCAAGGAGAAATACAGAAAAATAAAGCCCTAGAGTTATATTAGACTATCTATGTGGGATGGGCGTGGTTGCCTAGAGTTATATTAGACTATCTATATGGAATGGGCGTGGTTGCCTAGAGTTATATTAGACTATCTATGTGGAATGGACGTGGTTGCCTAGAGTTATATTAGACTATTTATGTGGAATGGACGTGATTGCCTAGAGTTATATTAGACTATTTATGTGGAATGGGCGTGGTTGCTCTTTTTCCGAATGTGTATCACCTGAGTAATCCACTGGTTCTCACCGGAGATCGAACCAGGGAACCTCAGGTCGTCAGTCGAGCATCCACCCTCCATATATATAGTAGCTAAATGTGACTCTTCGAGCAGCATGCAGCTCTTTGGTGAGTTTTGTGCCGTTCCCAAATGTTTTTTTTTTTTTTATCGTTTAAGGGGACGGATGGTCGTGCGGTAAAGCACTCGACAGTCGACCTGAAGGTAGCTGGTTTTATCTCCGGTGAGGATCACGGAAATTTTTCAGGTCTTGTCTCAAGTTCTCGATATATCTCCCGTGTTGCCTCCATGGCCATTGCACTATCGGCTATGGTGGGGATGAAAGAAGGGCACCGTAAACACCGTCCCATTAGTGGTTTATAAGATTTAAGAGCTTTCATCTCATCTTTACAGGGACTTCACACACACACACACACACACAACACATACACACAACACACACACACACATCGTTTTATTACTTTGTTGTTCACTAAATATTTATAGAATTTTCACAACAAATCAAATACAGGGTGCGGCCGTTGTTATATTCTGTAAAATATCATAAGTCAGTCCGATGGAGTTTTGACAAACTTCGCAATTCATCTATGATATAAGTAATTGATCTGTTTAAAGGTCGATACGGAGATTGAAACAAAACCGTCGGTGAAGTACTTTGGCTTAATCGGTTGAAATACAGATACAGTATTTTGTACTAGCTGTACCCCTGCAAAACCTTTCCATAGAGTTATATCCCTTTAGGCTTGATCGGTAGGCTAGGTTATGTTTTGATTTCGGGCAGATCCGATTTTTTCATGATTGTATTTTAAACTGGAATACTATTGTATTAATTCTTCACTTTCGATTTAACACAGAACCCAAATCGCTTTTATTTTATTAGATGGTGCCACATGTGAGCTAGATACAAGAACACGAGAAGAAATAAATATATCCGTTAAATCTGTTGGAACACCCTTAGTTCTGTTTTGTATTGTGTGTGATTTTAATCTGTGTAATTTTACTGATTTATTTATTCGTGTTGCTAGTTTTCCCAGCACGCACGCAACCAATTGTATAATAATCTTTTTTTAAATTAGCATTAATATTATGAAAAGCAAGTATACTTTGAGACCAGAGTTTAACGTGTGTCCATCCACTCAGTCCACTGGACCTGTTCAGTGGGTCTCATGTTTCTAAGTCCAGAACCTCTTAAAGTTGTTTACACTCAACGTGTGTCCATCCACTCATTCAGAGAGTCTCAATGCTGTGCGTCCTATACCCTTCCTCATTTATCTATGTTCCCATCAGCCTGTCCAAACCCCTCCACGACACAGCAAGTCGTTTGTTATTTTCTCTCCGTCTTTCACTTCTTTTTTTTCTTCTTTATATCTTCAATCTATTTCCTTCCATTCTTTTCCCCCAGTGTTCCCAGTCCATCTCGTCCTATTTTCCGCTACAGTTGTTGTTGACTAGTACAACATTGCCTGGTGTTACTGCGTCGCCAAATTCTGTTATTGTATGTGACGAGCAATATATTACATGAAGTCATTTCCTCATCATATTTTAAGACATTATTGACATTTTTATTATATTTTTTTTTTGTTTTACGGTCGGTTAGAACCTACTTGTTGTGTAAAGCAGGATTAAAAAACCACAGTTCTTTGTATATATATTTTCTCATTAAGTCACTATGGTCTGTATCGTATTATTATTATTATTATTACTAGCTGTACCCTGCAAAGCCTTTGCATAGAGATAGACTATTGTTCAGCTTTAATACAGATATCGAACTATCGCATCGATGCCGGGGATGCAGCCATGTTTAATATTTTTTAACTGCAATACTGCTGTATTAATGCTTTACTTTCGATTTAACGCAGACGTGAGACCGCTATTATTTATATAGATTATTATCGTATCTTATGAAGTATTTTTTTTTTACTTTCAAAGAAGCTCAGTTACAGGTTCATGACACAGACCTAATGCAACCATGGAGCTCATCCTGCTATACAGTTTATGGAGACGGTCATCCTCAATATGTGGGCTGTCCCTTAGCCAGACAAATTCTACGGTTCATATCCATTGAACTTTCCAAGTATTTTATCTGTGGTGGTGTTGTACAGATATTTCTTTAGTACAACGCAAACTTTGGCGATGAAGGCCAGTGGCGAAGCTAGCGTTGTTGGGAGCAAACTGTGAAACATGCACCCCTATTCCAGCTACAATGAGAACTAGAATACGCCAGATGCCACCCCTGGCTGACGGCGAAATTAGTGCCGCCCGGTGGACCCCCCAGCCACCAGCCCCACCTATTTACGCCGCTGAGTAAACCCCATTGAAGGGACTGAGGGCCGTAAACGTGTTACGTGATCTACTTGTATCTCATTGTTGTATCTCATTGGTGTATCTCACTGTTGTATCTCACTGTTGTATCTCATTGTTGTATCTCACTGTTGTATCTCACTGTTGTATCTCATTGTTGTATCTCACTGTTGTATCTCATTTTTGTATCTCATTTTGTATCTCATTGTTGTATCTCATTGTTTGTATCTCATTGTTTGTATCTCATTGTAGTATCTCATTGTAGTATCTCATTGTCGTTTCTCATTGTTGTATCTCATAGTTGTGTCTCATTGTTGTATCTCATTGTTGTATCTCATTATAGTATCCATGTTTCAGAATGAAGTAGGTGCCATTATTGTTGCAGATATAGAACACATTGCTTTAATAAGTTCCGTTGTCTAAACAATTTTCACCACTGCCTTCTAAATCACAGGCCTTTTTTTTCTTTTTGCACTGCAGCATCATGCGCCGTTGCGTCTTATCCCGGCCCTGTTTATGTTTATGAATAAATGTTATTTCCAGAATGTCTATCTTGCTAGAGATTTACTGAATCATTGAATCTTGTTGATGAATTAAAAGTAAACAAAAAAACAGACATGCTAACAATCAATATAGACAGACATCACAAAACACACAGGCTAACAACCAATATAGACAGACGTCACAAAAATAGACTGGCTAACAACCAATATAGACAGACATCACAAAAATAGACTGGCTAACAACCAATATAGACAGACATCACAAAAATAGACTTACTTACAATCAATACAGACAGACATCACAAAAATAGACTTCTAACAACCGACATAGACGGACTTTCACAAAAATAGACTGGCTTACAATTAATATACACAGACATCACTAAAATAGACTTGCTTACAACCAATACAGACAGACATCACAATAATAGACTAACAACCGATATAGACGGACATTCACAAAAATAGACTGGCTTACAAACAATATACACAGACATCACAAAAATAGACTTTCTTACAACCAATACAGACAGACATCGTGTATACGATGAGAGTGCTGAAACAATTGGATGAACAGAATGGCGGACCGAAAGAAACAATCCATATATTTATCAGTCGTACGTTCGTACTGACGGACTAATAGACTATGTGACAGACGCATAGATGGACAGACTGGTGGATAGATCTGTTGACAGACATAATTACTGATATTCGAACAGATGGATAGATATATCGATTGTGTGACAAACAGAAGGATAGAAGGATTAACTGACAGAGATGGATAGATGGATTGACTGACAGAGATACGGGTAGATAGACTGGGGGACAGACTGACTTATAGATTGATTGATTCATTGAGTAGCTTTAACAGACAGACAGACAGACATATAAATGCAAATATTACTTGACTGACTGGCTGAAAGATATTTATTATCTGACAGTCGGTCGTCCTTAATCGATAGTATTACTACAGAACCAAACTAAACTGGTAAACATCACGTGATGCAGCTCCAAACCAGCGGTCCTCAAACCCTCGGGCCGCGGATCGGTACCGGTCCGTAGATCAAACGGTACTGGGCCGCCCAAGAAACATTTAATTTTACTTTGGAATTGTAGATGAAAATAATCTAAAATATAAATAGTACCCCCACACACCCACAAACACACCACAAACACACCTCCCCCTCAAACGTTGACCGGTCCGTGTCGAGAAAAAAAGATTGAGGACCCCTGCCCTAACTGACCAGCCCAGATAGTATCAATTGTTTACCAGACAAAAGACGAGTCAAATAAACACTTCTAATGATCCCCAGTATGGTGTTTACTTTTTTTTTTTTAGCGATAAACCAACGTTTACAGTACATGTACTAAGCTTTGTACGAGAATAAGTCTTTTTGTTCCGTTTTATCTACAACATATTTATAAATTTGTATACACCCTCCCCCCGCCCAACCCCTTCATTTAATCTATGCCGAATTTCAGAAGGTAGATAAATAGGATCAAAGTATCCTGCGTAACCTTTTAAAGGAAAATGGTAATTTCTTTCATGAATGTTAAATTTGTGAATACATTTACAAAGGTGATTGTCCGCTAAATTCTATCCAAATATTTCTAGTTTTTTTTTTTTGTTGGTCTCCAAAGTGAGTACCATTGTTATTCAATACATGCTCACAGCAGACTTCTGCGTTGATCCGACTGGTTGACATTAAGTCCATCTGGGAATACAGTTTCATGTGGCGGGCTCCCATTGCTGTGTCCAGCAGCATTTTTGAGAGGATTAAGGCACTTTGATTCCGCCACTAAATGAACAATGAAATTTAGTCCTGGATGTATTTTTTTTTTTAAGCTTTGACTGGGAAATCGACATTAAAACAGTTGACATCTCGGATTGAGCTAGGAAGTTGACATTAATACAGCTGACATCTCGATTGGAGCTAGGAAATTGACATTAAAACAGCTGACATCTCGATTGGAGCTAGGAAATTGACATTAAAACAGCTGACATCTCGATTTGAGCTAGGAAATTGACATTAAAACAGCTGACATCTCGATTTGAGCTAGGAGTTTGCCTTTAAACAGCTTCAAACTTGTTTTGACCTTTGAGTGGAAAATTGACATTAAAACAGCTGCCAACTCGTTTTGAGCTAGGCAATTGATATTAAAACAGCTGCCAACTCGTTTTGAGCTAGGAGATTGCCTTTAAACAGCTTCAAACTTGTTTTGACCTTTGAGTGGAAAATTGACATTAAAAACACCTGCCATCTCGTTTTGAGCTCTTACTTCTATATAAGTAGTATGTAACGCAGTGGCGTATACAGTGGTTGTGGCGTCCGAGGAGGATTTTTGAAATATTGCCCCCTTCCCGCGCCAAAGAATACTAATGTAAGACAGATGTCACCACTGGACTGGCGACAAAGTACCGCCTGGGAAGAATAGTGCTACCCTTCCCCTTCAAGCGGCCACATTTGCTTACGCAACTGATATGAATGGGTTTTTTTTCCAATCAAAATTATCGATCCTTGGCTAGACTGAACATCTTAAGATAAATAAATGGCGAGCTCTTGTGGCAGGAAGGCGAGATAGTACACGATTTAGTAAATGATGTCTTTAAGGGTTAAATCCGTTAACAAAAAAAAAACATGATGCGTGTTTTAAAGAAAACAAAGATAACAGGTTCGAGCCCATGCGACGTCAGTCTTCATGGGAGGTTTATAGTGTGGTGTTGTGTATGTATTAAAGTGCGATGTTTGTGCTAGTTTCGGACATTTTATGCTGAGTCTGGCAGACATGTGGACCACCCATGGTCAAGCATGTAAGGTTGGATTGGTTTGAACATGTCATGTGACCTGAGAGATGTGCGTAAAACGTCAATTATTTAACTGTTCAGTGAGTCAGCTTAGCTTAGTAAGTCAGCGGAGTCAGTCATATCCAGCTCGAGGGGTAACCGCATTGGTTCGAGTAAGTCATGTACACTTTTAGTTGAAGTCATCTGTCAAGTCATAAGTTGAGTCTGATGGTTGAGAGTCAGTCAAGTCAGTCATTAATGTGTGATATGTTATTTGATGAAATGCTTCAAAAAGTATTACATAACACGGAAAGTGTTATTTTGTAGAGAGCAAGATGTCAGCGAAATCGACACACCATCGGCACAAAATCGACACACCTTCAGCACAAAATCGACACACCATCAGCACAAAATCGACACACCTTCAGCACAAAATCGACACACCTTCAGCACAAAATCGACACACCATCAGCACATAATCGACACACCATCAGCACAAAATCGACACACCTTCAGCACAAAATCGACACACCATCAGCACAAAATCGACACACCTTCAGCACAAAATCGACACACCATCAGCACAAAATCGACACACCTTCAGCACAAAATCGACACACCTTCAGCACAAAATCGACACACCATCAGCACATAATCGACACACCATCAGCACAAAATCGACACACAACAAACGTCAACTTTACAGCAATCCTCATTGACCACTGCAGACCCATTCTTGTAATGGGCGTTAAAAGTCTATGTCAGTGTTTCCCAAAGTGTGGG
>JAGDYQ010000054.1:576603-604103 GCA_021962125.1 Bulinus truncatus | reverse complement strand
TGAGGGGGCACAGAGGGTCAGTTGGTGTGTAGAATTCATCTGTTTCTATAACCATGGCGGTGGGACGGATGGCCGAGTGGTGTAGATACTCGACTGTCGACCTGAGAGTCATGGGATCGATCCTCGTTGACAACCATGGAATTTTTACAGGTGTGTTATTTGGTGCAAAGTCGTCCCACAAGTCAACCCAACTTTCAATGGGTACCTCACTTAAGCTGGGGAAGTAAAGGCGGCTGGGCGTTTGTGCTAACCACACAACCCCTTCATATGCCCGAGGTTATAGAAACAGATGAATTCTACACTTCATCTGCCCCGATGGCCCCGTTAGGGCTAAGGGAACTTTTTTTTTAATAACCATGGCATAGAAAGGAATCGTGAGGTAAGCGCAGCGATAATCTGTCATGTACAAATTGAAGGCTTGAAAATTTTCACTGGTTATCACCGAAGACTGAACTCGGGGACTCTCATGTCGATAGGCAAACGCTCTACACACCTCGACCACCCGTTGCGCCTAGTAAAGTAAAGAAAATAACCCATAATATCCTGATCAGATGTAGTAGGGCTCACCTGTTGCTGTAGCCACGACATACTCGGTGGACTGTATGAGCTGGTCAGTTGTCCAGTTGCCTTTACTCCTCCCCCCACCCCACCCCCAATTGCTGTCAAAGTAACAATTTTAAGAAGTGTGAACTTAGGAAACACGAGACCATTCACGTCGACTGTTATCCGCCCATCACACGGCCATTTTGTCCTTGCATTGAAAAGGTGCACTTAAAAGTAGCGAGGGTCGCTATATATATATACATATATATATATATATCAGGGACGAGGCGTGAGTGTTGCCGGTCATAACTCTTAGAGAAAAATTTATTGATGTTGTTATGCTATATATATATATACAAAGCACAAACGAAAATAGATCTATATATTTGTATAAATTATTACTAACAAAATCTACGATTTATTATATATAAATAAATGTTATATATATTTAAACCTGCAGTTATTTTATTATGAATGATTATGCTAAATAAACACAGGACCATTTTATAGCTATGTAAGGTATTAAAAAGGTATTGTTTCCCAGGCGCTAGTTAAGCTCGCTACAGCACTGCCTTGGGCAAGTTTCTTCGAAATTATTACATTATTATGTGATCAAATTACTATCAAGTATCAACTGATACAGAAATGAACAAAAATCTAATAAATGTGTTTGGAAATGTTTATCTGAAAAATTGTGTATATATTTTCAAATAATTTCTGAATCCACGTCTCAATAATCTACAGACCGGCCTTGAACGTGAAGAGGTTTGGCGGGTGTACTCGCTACAACTGGTTGAGAACATACGACAAACATTCAATGGTTAAAGCGAAAACAACACAATAAGGGGAGACCATGTCCGTAAAAAACAAAACAATGTATCCAAGTTTTTGTATTAGTTGTTGTTGTTTTGCCAGGGGTGCTCAATTTACGAAAATAGTTTAGGGGGTACAAAGATGTCGAAAGTTTGGGATACACTGGACTACTGAAACAAAAAGAAGTATTTATTTGTGTTTCACCATAGGGCGGTCGTTCATCGTTCAGTAAACGAGATGACGAGGTATCGATTCCCCCCTCCCCATCAAACCCAAGTATCGATGTATGTGTTTTTTTTAAATGATGGATGAGTACGATACCATGCTCTTGATCGTGTCACGTAATCGGCTCAACATTTGAGATTTGTTAATAAGTTGACAAAGCCTTCCGATTACACACACACACACACACAAACACACACACACATACACACACACACACACACACACAGTTATTATAAAATGAAGTATTGTTTGAAAGACGGTGAAGTGGGGAGGAGAGATAAAAGGGACAGAATCTAATTTTTGAAGGCGGCTTCTTTTTAAACTGTCAACTTCTCTTCAATTTATTAGGGGTGGATGGGGGTAGTCCGGACGTTTCTTTTAATCTCCGAGCCTGGAAGGGCGTAACGGATCCACTTCCTGTTGTTGTATTAGCAGAGATAACCAGAAAGATTGGATCTCGTGGAGGCATTAGTCAGTATTGTCCAGATGATGTATAACTGTGGGCAAAGCCGCAGCCAGGATTTTTTTTGGGGGGGGGGGGGGGCTGTGCGGCTTGGGGGGGGGGGCTGTGCGGAGAGTTTTATATAAGAAAAAATTGGAACACAATGATAAAGAAGTATATTTTATAATAAAATTTGATTTTTAGAATTAATTTGGGGGGAGGGGCTGCAGCCCCCTAGCCCCCCCCCCCGGCTACGGCCTTGACTGTGGGTGCCTACACATATGGTCGATAATAGCCGCATTCCGTTTTTTTTTTTTTTTTTGGTTTTTAGATCGTACAATAATATATTTAGAGGGCAGCAACGTAGTTCATTTATCAAGATTCCATGAACAGAACACCATCCAATGATAGAATCAATGTCATCAAGTAATAGAGCAACTATCAAATGATAGGAGAAATATAATCAAATAATAGAAAAACAACTCGAATAGGTCACTCGAAGCCTTCACTATATTTTCTATTCAGAAATGGTAAGTACTACACTATTCCAGTACTGGTGGGGTTAAGGAAAGGGAAATACTACACTATTTCAGCACTGATGGGGGTACGGAAAGGGAAATACTACACTATTCCAGCACTGGTGGGGGGTAAGGAAAGGGAAATACTACACTATTCCAGCACTGGTGGGGGTAAGGAAAGGGAAATACTACACTATTCCAGCACTGGTGGGGGTACGGAAAGGGAAATACTACACTATTCCAGCACTGGTGGGGGTACGGAAAGGGAAATACTACACTATTCCAGCACTGGTGAGAGCACGGAAAGGGAAGTGCTACACTATCCCAGCACTGGTGAGAGCATGGAAAGGTACTGGATTAGCATATAAGCAATCTAAGCAAGTGCTCAGGGGGCATCGAGGGAAGAAGGGTGGGGGGGGGGGCGCGCTCCAGATTTCAAAGTGTATTGCACTAAATATGTCTTTACATTAGTGGATGAAACAGAAATAAGTAATTAAATAATACATAGATCTAGGTGGGCGTATTTTGTTTTTATTAACATCGAGAAAAACATTACATGGTTTTGACAATGTGTCCCTATTAAGCATCAGTGGCGTTACAGTAGTAACCCTCAAGAATTCCACCATGGGCATTGGTACATATTTCGAATTTTCCTGTACTAGACCTTAGAGAATTTACTTAATAATGCATATGCTATCATATCGATAGTATTACTGACTGCATTTCAGAAATATGTATATTACTTTCATTAAACTGAGTTTGTAAATTACTTCTCCAATTTCATGAGACCACGTGACTAAATGCGTCCTCTTTTTTTTATAACGTTTGCAAAAAAAACAACTCTAGATTGATCCGAGCAGCTTTGAACTGTATCCATTTACCTAAGCTCCGGACTGCTCTGTAAGGTGGCACCCTGTGCTACTGCTCTGCATGGTGGCACTCTGTACTACTGCTCTAAATGGTGACACCCTGTGCTACTGCTCCGCTTGGTGACACCCTGTGCTACTGCTCTGCTTGGTGACACCCTGTGCTGCTGCTCATGTTTTAAACTATGATCGGTTAAAAAAACGACTATACCGATTTTTTTCTCTTCTGTGAAATTTAGAACTGTTCATTTTGGTGTCACCCCCTAAAATGTTGTCACCCGGTGCGGCCCTCAACCCCCAGCAACCCCCTAGTGACGCTACTGTTAAGCACAATTCCTCAAAATGTGTCACGTGGTACCTCGACTTGCCGAGCAACGCCGGGTTTACTGCGAACGAAGAATTATACAAAATTAAAAAGAATACAATTCAACTTTTTGATTAATAAAAATAATATTATTTCATTTCTTTTTAAATCCCCAGGTTTCTATTCAATTATTTATTTTTTCAGCTGACCTACATGATCATAGATTAAATCAGACTAAAAGTTTACTTCCGTTCCTACGGTAATGTATCGTCTGCTACTTTGTATATTGCACATAACGTTGTAATCCTTTTTTTAACAATTATTTTTTTTTTAAACTATACAACAGAACCGAATCACGCTCTTCGTGTTTATAGTGTTTGTTATTTCTGGTGCGACGGAAACAACCAGATAGACAAGATAAAATATTTGTGTCTATTTTTTTTTTTTGTTTATTACAGACAAAGCATTGTCTAAAATATATATGTTACCTTTTTACTTCTGTCTTTCATCATTAAATCAGATAAAAACAAAACATGTAGAGTTCAGGTCATTGGGTCAAGTCAGTTCATCACCACCAAGTCACGTGGTTGACTCATCACACATGTGTTTTCTTATCTGTTTTCATTTTTTCGGCAATGTTTGTATTGTAATGCTTGTATTGTTATGTTTTTATTGTAATGTTTATATTGTAATGTTTGTTTTCTAAGGTTTGTATTGTAACGTTTGTATTCTAATGTTTGTTTTCTAATGTTTGTATTCAAATTTTTTTCTATTGTAATGTTTGTACTGTCAAGTTTCTTTATAAAGTTTGTTTTATAAAGTTTGTTTTCTAAGGTTAGTATTGTAATGTTTGGATTGTAATCTTTGTTTTGTAATGATGGCATTTTTATGATTGCATGATAACTAGAAATTGTTTTGTAAACACAAAGCTATTTGCACAATCATGGACTGTTGCTGTTGTTTTTGATTGTAAGTTCGACGACAGACGGAATCCTTCAAATATTTCTGTCTCCCACAAACATTTCTATCTTGAACTGAGCTTGCGTGCAAATTGAACAAAAAACCGTTTGAAGTCGGCTCTTGAACTTGAAAGTCAAGTGCAAATTCTATTAGAAAATGAACTAGATCGATAACTGATTAATTCTAAATTGAAAACTTGCGATAAGGTTTGAAACTAATCGAAAAAAAGGTATAAACTATTTTAGTCAACTTTTTTTAAAGCTTATATATATATATATATATATATATATATATATATATATATATATATATATATATATATATATATATATATATAAGAGATTTGGCAATCGTCTGTTTACTGAACACCTGACAAAAAATAATATATTTTTAGGTTTGGTTTTGTTTTATGTTTATCTACAAGTTGTTAAACTGTGACATTGTGTTGGGGGGGGGGGGGGGACAGGGGGTACAGTTGTTAAATTGTGACATTGTGAAAATGCCGCCCTTGCTAATGGACTCCGCCCCCCCCTTCCCCTACCTTGTTATGTTATATAAATAGGGCAGTCATGCTCAAGGCAGCAGTCTATGTGGAGGCTCTATTCACTGATGGCAGTGATAATAAATTAATTAAATTCACCTATCAGATCGTACATGTATGTTGGTTAAATGGCCACTGCACGTGAACATTTTCTCAAGATGTTCAAAACTTCCATTTGTTAAATTAAACTCTTACGTAATTAAAAAAAAAATGTATTTGTTAAAATAAGTTTTTTTTTTTAAAACGACTCTCATAAAAATGTTGTAAGAGTAAACAACATATTTCCTTTTGGCTGGATAGATCATACAAATATAAAGAATATATCCACTTGGGAGGTCGTGAGCTAAATTGTAAATTAATTATTTCTGGTGGTGACAACGCTTTTATTTAGTCAACACTATTTCCGATAACTTTGTGTGTTATCAAAAAACTAATTAGCTTTGGGCTCCATAAGAGGCTAATTAATTGTCACGGAAGTTTTAAAAAATATCGTATTGATCTCAATAATACACAAGTGTTGAAAAGTTATATTGATTGGGCTTAGAGAAGTTGGTGAGGACTGATTTTTGAATTTCCCAAAACTCAGAAAATGAATGTGTGTGTGTGTGTGTCGAACGCCAGACAAAGCTAGTGAAATATGTTCTGTTTCATTAAATGCAGTGTTATAGTCAACCAAACCTTAGTGGGGTGAGGGGGGGAGGGGTAAGCGTCCCAGGGCAGACCTTAAATATGCTGCCCTATTCTCAACAAAGTGTCACCAGGGTCCTTCCACCCCCATCTCTCTCTCTCTCTCTCTCTCTCTCTCTCTCTCTCTCTCTCTCTCTCTCTCTCTCTCTCTCTCTCTCTCTCTTTCAGCTCTCTCATACAGATCAATGGCTAGCAAGCTACCCGACTGGTCCAACCTGTTAGAATGGAATGCCAACCCGATCACTCCAATAGTGGGCCTACATGTTCCACTGTTTCCTCAAACTCCGTACAGCGGCGGCACAGAGAATCGCCCCTTCAGCCTCTCCCCATTTACGCCACTGCATAGACTGTCTGTGCATCGCTTCTATCACAGGGCCGTCTTTTAGGTGCGGGGAGGTCGAAGTCAGCCGCCATCCCGACTATTTTACAATCAATTTAAACCTGTTTTGTATTTTAAATCACTTTGTTTCATTGTGATTGTTGCTGTTTTTTAATCCAACATATTAACACCGCATAATTTAGAAATTTCATTGGTGAGGCTGTTAGGTTCCAGTGATTTGTATCTTTTTTTTTTTAAATGTTAGATAATCCGTGTCAGGCTCAAAAGAAAATTTATTACTCTATCAGATAAGATAAAAAAAAAAAAATTCTAGACCAGTAGTTCTCAAACTTGAGCGATTTCCGACCAACTAAAAAAAAATTTTCAAGACCCATCTGTAAAAAAAATAGGGAGTAGGAGGTGGGGGATATAATTAATTGTACACATTAAACTATCTTTCAAGTAATTTTTTTTAAAACTCTTTGGTGACCCACTACAAAAACCAGGTCGTTACCCACACTTTGAGAGTCACTGTTCCCTTTTTATTTCTGATTGATACCTCCTGTGGCCTACAAAACAAATGGCAATATAAAAATCTGGATTTCATGGGCTATGAAAGATACAAGGCATTCGGTGCCCAGATTGTGCCTCCATTTTTTTTTTCTTTCTAACCAGCGCGTGTAAAGGTGAATAGTTAAAAAAATAAACAATGTTTTCACTTCTAGGTGATCCGCCAAGAATCACGTCAGATTCTTTGTCTAAGTTTAAACTGACAATATTTAGAAATGCGTTGAACATTAAGATGGGGGAGGGGGTAGGATGGTTGGTGGGAGAAGTAGGTTAGTGCTCTAACGACTGAACCGCAGAAATATATATATATATAACGCTGTTGAAAGTTCAATCCACCTGGAATGTGGCAACTTGTCTGTCTACTATGCATGTTCCCCCCCCCCCCGTGCATCGCTCCCTACACATCCCCCCCCCCACAACCTCCACCACAAAATCTTCCTCTTCCACATCCACGCGCGCGTACTTTCACATATTAGTTTGAACATATGCACAAATACTTCCCTTCTCTCTCTCTCTTTCTCTCTCTCTCACACACACACATACACACACATACATACACACACACACATACACTCACATCATACACACACACACATACACACACACACATACACACATATACACACACACACTCACACACACACATACATATACACACACACTCACACATACACACACACACACTCTCACATACACACACTCTCACACACACACACATACACACACACATACACACACATACACACACACTAAGGTTTCATTCCTGTCATCTCAAGATGAGAGGGGGGGGTGGAGGATGAGACATTGACACTTTGTATTAAAGATGTCACATGACAGAGTTTGACGTCGGAGTCACGTGATTAAACCGGAGGTGTCTATCACATAAGCCTCCCCCACCCACCCCCTAGCCTGCTCAGCGACACGGATGACTAAACCACGCTGCCCGCTGCCACATACAGTTTGGACTGGATTAACATTTTTGTCACACCGTGGGCCCAGGCCAGTGTCTAAAAAAAAATATAATCTTGACAGCTTGATAAAATTAAGTCGGATTGACATCTTGACAGGGACATGGATGAATGCATAGAGAAATGGAGAGAGGGATAGAGAAACAGGCATAGAGACATGCAGAAGATAGATAGATAGATAGATAGAGAGAGAGATAGATAGATAGATAGATAGATAGATAGATAGATAGATAGATAGATAGATAGATAGATAGATAGATAGATAGATAGATAGATAGATAGATAGATAGATAGATAGATAGATAGAATATATTGGACCGATAGATTTATAGATAAATGACCCGACTAAATGTACAGACCAATTATTATGTATTGATTGATAATTGCACAATCTATGGATCAGAACCTATAAAAGAAAGAAAACAACAGACATCTCCACTAAGAACATAGACATATTATGGCAATAGAGTGACAACAGAGTGACAACAGGGTGGCGATAGATTGACAATAGAGTGGCAACAGAGTGGAGGCTAAAAAGAAGTTTTCTTCATGATTGTAATTCAACACAACTGCGAAGAAAAGGGAGAGTGACAGATAGAGAGGGATGCGGATGAAAGAGATAAAGTTTCGACATTTACATAATCGGGCAACAGTTGGCATTATACATAATCAAATGTTTCCGTTGGGGGACAGATTAACGTAATGTTATCTTCTCCAGAAGCCCCCCCCCCCCGATGGTATAACATCATTAAGTCAGTTGAACCAAAAAGTAATTGATTTACATTTATCGGGACCACCGCTTCCCCCCCCCCCCGCACCCCAAAAGGAGTTTCGTGTGTGATTTGTTCTACATCTAATAAAGCATGTATCTCAGAACTCTAACCCAGTTGAATTATTGTTTTAGACACTGGTCCATGGCCTTACGACTTTTAGAAGAAAATAAGACCGCTGGTTCTCAACATTTTGGGATCACGATCGAATTTAAAACGGGTTCGTTAAAGATGTTGGTAATTTTTTTTTTAATCGAAAATAAATTAAAATATAAATTAGCTTCGATTCCCATTTTCCTTTTCCTTTTTTTTTTTTTTAAATTCTTTTTTCGTTTCTAAGGTGTTTAGCCCCACTGCGTTAGACTCTTTGTTTGCTTGCCAAGCAGTACGTTAGTGTGTATAGCTTAAATAACTAGGGCTGGTCGTACGGTATGCTTGTTCAGCTCTAGGCCAGGGGTCGGCAACTTTTTTGAGACGGAAGAGCCAAAAGTTATAATTTTACAATTTTCTCAATTTATTAAAGAGCAACTAAAATTGCTATTTCAATATATTATGGTATTGATTAGGCCGCAATTTGACATCGAAAGAGCCGCATGCGGCTCGCGAGCCGTAGGTTGCCGACTCCTGCTCTAAGCAACGGCGTGTTTAAGGTGCCCTGGATGAATACGCTGTATGTAAAGGCCACTGCTTGTGTATCCCCCCCCCCCACCCAAATCATAATTATTTTACCATTAGAACAACTATAGCGCTCTCTAAACATGATGACGTACATAACGTGATGTACTTTAAAATTGACCTATAAATGAAGAAAAATAACTAATAGATTTAGTTATCTATATTAGTAGCGAAAGAATTAATAAATGTATACTTGATCTGTCCCTATCAAATCAAATCAGCCCGCCACGCCTAATGGTAAATCTCGATTTAATGTTTTTCCCCCCACTCAACAAGCTCGCAATTGATATTATCTCTCTCAAACGACAAGGGTCGTATTACTGAGGGCCTAAGGCTTGTAACCGAACATGGCCTAATTTTTGCCAACAAAATGACCTGTGAAACGTAATATGCCCTTCAATATATCAAACTATATGCCTGTTTCCAATATATCAAACTATATGCCTGTTTCCAGTATATCAAACTATATGCCTGTGTCCAATATATCAAACTATATTACTGTTGCCAACATATCAGACTATATGCCTGTTGCCAACATATCAGACTATATGCCTGTTTCCAATATATCAAACTATATGCCTGTTTCCAGTATATCAAACTATATGCCTGTGTCCAATATATCAAACTATATATATGCCTGTTTCCAATATATCAAACTATGTGCCTGTTGCCAACATATCAGACTATATGCCTGTTTCCAATATATCAAACTATATGCCCGTTGCCAACATATCAGACTATATGCCTGTTTCCAGAAGACGTAAAGAGTTATTCAGATTTATTGCAATTTTCTTGTAAGAGATAATCAGTGAAAACTAAAAAAAGAGTCCATATAGTCTGACACACGAGGGCCGATTTTCACATCGTCAATACGAGCTTTGACTGAAAGAACATAGCCATTGTACACTTTAGTCATATAAACAGTGGCCTTTTAGCGCATATTTGGCCGTTTAGTGCACATTTTGCCTTTTAGCGCCATTTGACCTTTTAGCGCATTTTTGGCCGTTTAGTGCACATTGGCCGTTTAGTGCACATTGGCCGTTTAGTGCACATTGGCAGTTTGGCGCACATTGTTTATATTTCATCTGGATGTTTCATCAGGCCCTCGCACTTAATTGTAAGTACATTTTAATATTTTTATTTCACAAATACACACTTCGCCTATCTGCTCTCGGCGGCCCTTTTTTGGGGGCCGCGAATCCAAAAGTTTGACCAAACCGCAATATTCCCATATGAAGTCATACATCTGTTACAAAATTGTTCCGTATTACAAGGTGTCGTTATTTTAAAACAAAAAAAAGGGTGGGTAGGTGTGGGCAGGGGAAACGTTTGGCTTTTTTGAAATCATATTGTGTGACAACAGGGTGGGGGGGGGAATGGGGGATGGGGGCATTGATGGAGTGAAATTCATTTATCAAAAACGTGACGTTCGTTATGGACGCACCTTAAGAAATCGGTCTCTATATCCGGCATGACTTCCGTGTGTTTTTTAACTTTTTTTTTTGTAAATGGAATGCAGGGATAAAACGAGTCCATATTGCACTGTGAATATTACACTGTAAGTTTTATACTGTAAGTAATACACTGTCAATATCACGCTGTAAATAGTACACTATAAATACTAGGTCAACGTAATAGAAAAGTGTGGTGCGTGCAGTTTCATGATGGAAATATTCCAGACCGGATGTTGTGAAACAGATTCCGTTATCATTCGAAACGAGGGAAACGGATGGTCGTGCGGTAAATCGCTCGCCTGTCATGGCGAAAGTTCCCTCCATGAAAGAAAGGAGTCTACACAAAATTAGTCTCAAAAGCGGTTTAAAAAAATCAAAGCGATAAACCGTTCATACCTTACAGGGACTTCACAGGTCATTCTAGACAATGAAGCCAGTCAAAAATAAAGCAAAACAGACAGAAACACAGACGATCTGCTGAGATAAACTTTTTTTTTTTGTAAATAGACATTTCTCCAGCAACAGTTCACAGGGTTCAAAAAAATGTCTCGCGTCAATGTGAATTACACCTGATGAATAATTCCGCCACCCCGCACCCCGCAGACATGAAATTATACTTTATCCTAAAATTTAACTTTTATTTAACTTAATCACCCATAAACAACAATTAATTAATTTCTCTGTCAAATCAATTTCAGCCTCGTGATGGCGATCCAGCGCTTTGACACGTTTCCGCAACTGTAGCCCCCCCCCCCCCTCGGTCATACTCCAAGCGCCCCTCATTCAACCCTTCCCCCCCACTTCTCGTTATTTTCTTCAATTGAGTGTTGCCGAAGTCACAGAGTTCTTTCTCATTTTTTTTTGTTTAATTACCAGCTTACCTCATTACTTACCCTCTTTACTTTGTCATCAAATGTCAGTACTAGAAAAATTGTTGGATGGGATCGAGGGTGTGTGTGTGTGTGTGGGGGGGGGGGGGTTAGTATACGAGTGATCGTGTGTGAGTTGGAGAGGGGAAGGAGCACCGTTTAGTCCAAAAGTAGTCAGTTCAGTGGGTGCTATATTTTATCTGCTCTTCATCTCTTAAATAAATAGACTTAAGGGGAGGAGGATTCAATGCCTGCTTTGTTGTAAAGAGTTAAGGACGTTTAATCTGGTTACAAATCTTTTAATTTTAGGTCTTATATTTTAGCTCACACACACACACATATATATATATATACACACACATACACACACACACACACACACACACACACATATTTACACACACACATATATACAAACACATATATACACACACACATATATATACACACACATATATATACACACACATATATACACACATATACACACACATATACACACATATATACACACATATACACACATATACCCACACATACACACACATATATACACACATATACACACACATACACACACATATATACACACATATACACACATATATATATACACATATACACACATATATATATACACACATATACACACATTCACACATATATACACACATATACACACACACATATATACACACACTTATATACACACATATACACACACATATACACACATATATACACACATATACACACATATACACACACATACATATATACATAGAACAAGACAGAAAGCCATGCTATGTTAAGAATAGTTAGAAGATAAATAAACTTAGATAGATTAGATTAGATTAAATTAGCATGACTCATTTTGATTTTTATTCATTTTGAATCATTTTTCTATTCACGTTAAATTGACTTATATAATCTTTCACTTTAACTCTTATCTCTACATTATGTTCTACTAGGATGTTTTGTTCAAAGCAGTATGTCATTTGTATTGTTTTGTTTAAAAGAAATTAGGTCCTTTGTATTATTGTTTTTTTTTACCCCAGACAGTGGACCTTCTGTTTCTTATGTCTGGTCACACTGGCAGGGGCGACTAACAGGTACCTGCTCCTGTACATACCCACATACATAGATAGATATGTAGATAGATATATACAAAGACAGAAAATATTTGTATACAATCTCTTGAGAAGATAGGACGAGGAAAGAAAAAGAATTGGATACACAAATTTGACACAGAACTAGAGATACTCCGATTGACAGCTAACTTGATACACACCAGCTGATGTAAACCAGAAGTACAGTTCTGTCCCAAAGGTAATTATATCAATTTGAAAGTGTCAAGAGACAAGGTAGGACAGCCAGAGATTGTTGTGGGTAGAGAAATGGGAGGGGGCACCAGATTCACCATCAGCGTGAGAGGAGGCACCAGATTTACTATCAGCGTGAGAGGAGGCGCCAGATTCACTATCAGCGTGAGAGGGGGCACCAGATTCACTATCATTGTGAGAGGGGGGCACCAGATTCACTATCATTTTGAGAGGGGGGCACCAGATTCACTATCATTGTGAGAGGGGGCACCAGATTCACTATCATTGTGAGAGGGGGCACCAGATTCACTATCATTGTGAGAGGGGGCACCAGATTCACTATCATTGTGATTGTGTGGTTTTTTTTTCAATTTTAGAAATCCAATGACGAAGTGCAAACGAAATGCATATATATATATATATATATATATATATATATATATATATATATATATATATATATATATATATATATATATATATATGACAAATATTATTATACAGACTTCTATACAAGAATGTTTACTAACACACACAAACTCAAAAAGAAAGAGACACTCACTGACACACAAACATACATACACATACACACCAACTTAAAGATAGACACACTCATTGATACACACACACATACACACACACATGCTAAATTTGGAGAGAGACACCCTCACTGCTACACACACGCAAACAAAATGACAGGCACAGTCTAAAACACACACACACACACACAGGAACACGCTGACGTTAACACGCAGACCAACACGTTTACACAAACTCACGCTAGCACACGAAACACGCTCGTCGCTGTGAACAACACACAAACATGGTGGATTACGAGTCGAATCCAATGGAATGGGTAAAGTGCAATAATAGTCCTGAATAAAATCTCAATTTATAACAAGCTACTTTGAATGACGCCGGTTTACAAAGATTTAGGTAAATTGGGGTACCGTGGTTGGTGACCCTATAAGATAAATGACACATGAACACCAGGTTAGCCCGATTTAATATGGGAGTGATATCATCTTTGACGCAAATGCCCAGTGATTTATTCGGCGTAGTGATAGTAAATATATAAATAAAAAAAAAACATCTATCTTTTCACAGGTGCCTGTGTCAATTGCATATGGCGTGTAAAAAACCCTTCTCTTAACACTATGGGTGGACCAAGGTTTTTAAACTGGCATTACGCATACACAGATCTCAATGATAACAAACTGCACATGTGACATCTATCCACGGTCTATCCAGAGCCGTTTCGGGTTTTCTTGGGGCCCCATACCAGGGCTATGAGATAATTTTGGGGCCCTAGACAAAAATTACATGTCGGGGCCCACAACGTTTCAGATTTGATCGACGTATTTTAAAGGGGGGGTGCACTTTATATGTGAGGAACCCAGGCACTTTATATGTGAGGAACCCAGGAACTTTATATTGAGGAACCCAGGCACTTTATATGTGAGGAACCCAGGCACTTTATATGTGAGGAACCCAGGAACTTTATATGTGAGGAACCCAGGAACTTTATATGTGAGGAACCCAGGAACTTTATATGTGAGGAACCCAGGCACTTTATATTGATGAACCCAGGAACTTTATATGTGAGGAACCCATGCGATAGCCTAGTTTGCCTATCTTCAAAATAATCTGTGACCCGACAAACTCGAGCCGATAGGGCCCATATATTATGAAGGTATTTCCAACTTTTCTTCAATTATTTCACGCAAACATCAGTCTATACATGACGAAATTCTATTTTCAAGTAGTAGAAATAGATTATTATATTAAAGAGTATAAATAAAATATTTTTTTTATCAAGACCCGCTATGACCCAAGAAATGTCTTAGAACTGGATCTGGATTTCTCATCGGACACCCGGAATATAGCCAGACACGTTCCTGGGCCTTTGACGAGGACCCCATAAAGAAACGGCTCTGCATATAAATGTAAATGTGGGAGAGATAGAAATAGTGAGATAGGTGAACACACACATACACATATATTAATAGACATATAGACAGACAGATAGATAGATAGATAGATAGATAGATAGATAGATAGATAGATAGATAGGTGCTTTATAGCTATAAAAATGGTCCTGTGTTTATTGAATATAGTTAGCATAATCATTCATAGTAAAATGACTACAAGTTTAAATATATATATATATATAACATGAAATATATATATAAATCGTATATGTTGTTAGTCCAATACTTTATACAAATATATAGATTTTTTTTCGTTTGTGCTTTGTATCTAGCATAAAAACATCAATAAATTTTGTCTCAAAGAGTAATGACCGGCAACACTCACGCTTCGTCCCTGATAGATAGATTAGATCGATAGATTAACTGATATATATAGCACCAAATATCACATTAATAAAAACAAGACTGAATGTAAAGTGTAAAAGGTTAACTATTGAACTTAACATAAAATTCATTCGCCCAGAAAAAAAATACAAAATGAAGATCAAAAACACAATTACAAGGGGGGGAATTACAAACACATTAGAATGTGGACAGGTTTATCCATTTCCCTGACACACCCACGTGGTCTCGTGACTTGAGATTCGATCTCAGCCATCATTAACCAACTCCCATACTCAATGAACTTCTAGTTTATATTGTTTATATGTTTAAAGATGTTACATGTTGGCTAATTTACATCTGTGTCAAATTTAAACGTCTGCTAGCTCTTCAAAACTCACACAGCGTCGTCCATATAGCGTATCGTTATACAGGACCGTCATTGTGGATAGGCAAACGCCTAGGGCCCCCACCCCACCCCAAAAACCCACTGCCAATGACACCCCCCCCCAATTATGTATTATTTTCCATTAAATCTAATGCTGACATGGGTCCAGACAGTTACTTATGCCAATGGATCCAAACATCTGTGGAATCTAAACATAAGAACCCCCCCCCCCCCCCAAACTCCTTTGGAGTCCAAACCTAAGGCACCGAGACACACAAGAGCGTCTCTGACGTCATGTATTTTTAGTTTTCATAAATAGCTAATATTTGTGTGAGCGTTATCTACATTTGTCCGCAGGCTATCTGGCAGATAAAGGGAACATAACTATTCCCTGACACAGATGTCTGTTAACTGTTTGCTGCACATACACATCTTAAATTATGAAAATGTCTTTCTTGGAAGTAGTCCATAAAATTCAAATTTAACAACTATGTTCGGAAAATAAAAACACACGTGAATCTATTTTTAGCAGGGCTACTGATTAATCATCATCAATTTTTAATATAACACATGAATGCCTTAAATTTTACCCCCAAATGCTGTTATTTCGTAGTTGTAAACAAAGAAATCAAGAAGATGTTAATAAATAACTCAATGAGTCAATTCTATTAACAGAAACGAAGTGACTACGGTTCCGGTTAACCGTACTCCGTATTATTTTTTACGGGTCCGGCTATAGATGTGCGCATGTGCGACAGACGGTTTGCATTTAATTACGTATTTTTTTGTTTGTTTTCGGGGCTAGGGTTAGGGTTAGGGTAAGGAATAGGGTTAGGATTAGGGTTAGGGTTAGGCGCAATATCTATAGCCGGACCCCGAAAAAAATAATACGGAGTCCGTCTATTATGCATGCGCACATCTATAGCCGGACCCCGTAAAAAATAATACGGAATATGGTTATCCGGAACCGTAGCCACTGCGTAACAGAAATTGGTCAAAAAAGATGTTTTAAAAAAAAAACCATGAAGTAGTACGGGTACACAGTGACTGTTTACGTCTACTTAAAATTACAGCAGCTTTGACCTTGAAACAATGGAATTGTCATTTCTTAATTCTATCTTCTGACCATGTATGATTAAAAATTTAGTTACCATCTACTGATGCTTGCCAAAATCTGATGGACAGGTGTCACGGGTTTGAGGCGACTTATGGGGGAAGTAACCTGTCAACACTTCTTTTCGGACAGAAAGGGAGGGGGGTATACTGGGTAAGCCATACGCAGGCCTACAGACAGAAATTTCGGGTCCCTGGGCAGGGCAGTCACGGGCCCCCGTGCTGATAATAATATTTTCAAAAGTTAATTGGCCAGCTCAATCCGGGGACCTAAAACTAGCTGGGCCCCTGGGCATTTGCCCTTCGCCCCTCGGCGGCACTGGGTAGAAAGGGTGCAAAGTGATTCAAAACTGTGGCAGTGTGGGTCAAAATATAACCCAGGACTCTCATGTAGACAGTCGTGTATATCTATATCACTCGACCATGCGTCCGTTTCAGGCTATACTGTTATTTCAATAAGAAAAATGTATCAGTTGAACTGACGAATGCATAAACTGATAATTTAATACGTACATATGATAATGTTTAATGTAGCTTGAACAATTTTAGAGAACTTGGCCATATTCGAAAAATGACTTTTTATGCCATTTTATAGATTATTATTAAAGGTTATACGGCTTTTTTTAATGTAGGAAACATACTATAAAGAACCACACAACAGTAAATTTAACAATATTTAGTGGACAAAAGAAATAAAATAATAGAAAATGACTCTAAGTGAGAAGAGGCGTACCTAGGGTTGGGTTGTGGGGGTCCAAATTAGAAAGCCACCCCCCCGCTTGTGGGGGGCCGCCCAAAATAAATGTTACATTAGATATTAAGTACATTATTTTATGTCATGGTGTCGAATGTCAAAATGCAGGGGGCCCCCAAAAGAAGTCAAGCCCCCCCGGGTCCCCAAATCCCTTGGTTCGGCTCTGTTAGTGCTCACTCTAAGAGTCGCATTGGGCAACCACTGGAATAAATTGACAGACAATCTTGTTTGAATACAAATGATGCATTCATTAATTTGTGTCGATTAAACCTGGCGTTAATTTCAATTAAATTATTTAATTATGCATTAATTTCAATTTAATCGAACAGCAGCTCTAATTAAACTCAAAAAAAAAAAAAAGGAAATATTCCCTTAAGGGATCATTCACATATGAGGGTGGGTCCGGTTTTTTTTTTTTGTTACAATCCATTACATGGGGGTGGGGGTGGGGAGCGAGAGGGGAGAGGTCATTGAGGTCATTGAGGTCATTGAGGTCAGAAAATATAACATACATGATAAATATTTCATATTTTAAAACTCCTAATTATTTTTTTTTTTAATTTAATTTCGTGAAAGACAGAAATGTATAGGGTTAGGGTTATTTGTTATATATTTTGACACATAGGGGAAGGGGGGGTGTCGGAATTTTTTTTTAAATTCAATGTTGTATGTAAATTATTTATTTACATGCATAAATACAGATTACTGATAAACCAGTGGCAGGATGTATAGATCAATGTGATCAATGGCCTGATGAATGATGTATAAGATTGAATTTACTGAACATAGATCAAATTTTAAAAAAATAAAAGAAACATTTTCAAAATACACATACAATTAATTATAATGCAGGTTACTTTTAAGAAAGGGGTGCTTAGATTCCGCCATTGAAAGAAATGGAATTTTGAACATTAAAGAATAAGTTAACCATAACATAGCGTCTTGGATGATAATCGCGCGACAGAGGAAATGGAGTTAAAAAGTGTGGGCGATTACAATAGATCTGTGGTGGCGAACATTTTTTTGGGGCCGCGTGCCAGGAATTCAACGAAAAGAACATTTATTTATAGCAAAGTGCCAACTCTCCAATTGAAATTAAAGGAAGTGATATTTTAATCGCGTGCCGACTGATGATGCTCTGAGTGCCGACCGTGGCGCGCGTGCCATTGGTTCGCCACCCTTGCAGTATACTAAACTAGATATGTCTTTACATTAGTTGATAAGTAGCAATAAATAAATAAATAAATAAATATAGATAGATAGATAGATAGATAGATAGATAGATAGATAGATAGATAGATAGATAGATAGATAGATAGATAGATAGATAGATAGATAGATAGATAGATAGATAGATAGATAGATAGATAGGTAGGTAGATAGATAGATAGATAGATAGATAGATAGATAGATAGATAGATAGATAGATAGATAGATAGATAGATAGATAGATAGATAGATAGATAGATAGATAGTCGCCCAAGTTTAAAACTTTAGTTATGATAATTAATATACATATTTGTACGATAAAATGCAATTTTAGTACTAATAAGTGTATAGTAGATGAAATTTTTTTTTGTTCATATTAAGATAAACTTATCTAAAAAGTGAATCTCAAGAAAGTTTGTCGAGCCTCGACATTGAAGGATTGAAATAAGCGGGAAAATGAAAAATACGCTTGAGCAAGTATTGAACAAGTTAATTTAAATAACAATGACACATTTAGATTTATGAAAATACGCATAGGCCTACACAAGTATTTTTGGGAGAATCAATTCGATTACACTAAAAGGAAAAGTTGTCCTATTGCGTCACTTCCTGTCAGATGAAGAGATGTCTGCGAATGTAGTTGACTAAAACTGAAAAAAAAAACGTCCTTCAGCACACAAGGACATCACGTAGAACCAATTAGCGCGGGAATTTCAATTTCTTTTTTTTTTAAGGGAGAGTAACTCTCGTGAAACGGGCAAGAGAAGACAAACCAGTCAACATTTTTGTATGTGAATCTGTAAATGTGCTTGAATATGTGTGTAGTGTGTGTGTCTGTAGTGTGTGTGTGTGTGTGTAGTGTGTGTGTGTATACGCACCCGTTCTTGCGTTCAAAGGCGTTTTTTTTTTAGAATCGGCCAACTATGGCCAAGAGCCACAAAAGCTAATAAGGACAGAAGTTTTATTTTGCCAGGCAAAAGGAAGGGCAATTTGATCACTTTTAGACGCACCTGATTGAAATGACTTCAATTAGTAGGAGCTGCCTATGGGGGCGGCGGGGGGAGGGGGTGCCCGGTTGCGATGATTCAAGCGGCCCAATATTTGCCAGCCTTTTACAGCAGTTTTTGCCTAGCAGTCTACAAATGACCGATGCATTTGGGGGGGGGGGGGTCAATCGTCACGTGATATATATCTAATTTTTAGCTCCTCCTATATTGTGACGTCATTCAAGTTAGGTCTGAAAATAGTATCGTCGCCTTCATATGTCACCACGTCCTCGTTAATGGCCACTAAATATTTTGTTTAGATCATGAGCGTAAAATAACACCACACATCGGGCACCGTTGTTTAGCTAGTGTCGTGTTTACCCCTTGTGTTTGGCTCAACACTGGACGTGTGTGACATGCCTCATATAACACGGTCTTTAAGTCAACTATTGGTATTTAAGTCAACTTTTGGTCTTTAAGTCAACTATTGGTCTTTAGGTCAACTATTGGTCTTTGAAGTCAACTATTGGTCTTTGAAGTCAACTATTGGTCTTTGAAGTCAACTATTGAAAGGAGCATCGGTACGTATTTTTATTTCAACATTTTTATTTTTTACTTTAAAGAAAAAAGTAAAAAATTAAAGGACGGTGTATAAGTGACCAAGGAAAAGATGGTCGTGGCGTTAAAACGCTCGGCTATCGACCTGAGGGTCCGTGTTCCGATCTTTGGTGAGGATCAGTGGATATATCAGGTCATGGCTAAAGTCTCCGCTATATCTCCCGTGGTGCCCCCATGGTTATTGCACCATCGACTATAGTGCAAAAAAACCGTCCAATTAGTGGTTTATAGGATCTAAGAGATTTCATCTCATTCTTACAGGGACTTCACAAAAGTGAGAGTTGCGATCGTAAATCTGATTTGCGACGTGTACGGTCTAAGTTCAAGTCTGAGCGTCGATAGAAAAAAAAATATCAAATGTAGAGATAGATAAGTGATCTGATTGTTGAGTCTATTAGTGAGTACTTGTGGATCTATTTGAAATATAGAGATAGGTGATCTGATTGTTGAGTCTATTAGTGACTACGTGTGGATCTATTTGAAATATAGAGATAGGTGATCTGATTGTTGAGTCTATTAGTGACTACTTGTGGATCTATTTGAAATATAGAGATAGGTGATCTGATTGTTGAGTCTATTAGTGACTACTTGTGGGTTTATTTGGGTTTTTATAAGTCACAGTTACTAATTGAATTTTACGTTAGAGACTTTCGCATTTTTTTCCTGTGTAGAAACCCATTGCATCACTACATGCCCGTGGTGAGTCTAGACTCCCCCACCCTACCCTCGACCCAACACCCCCCACCCCCCACCCCACCCCCTAAAATGTTTAACCTGAGTCTGTGTGTGTACGAGGAATTCTAACAGGTTAAAGGTTGTTTAAAAAAAAAATGAAAAAAAAAAACACAAAATCTTCAAAACGTTTGTGCGGGGAAATGTCAGTGAGTTATTTTGTCCAAGTTTAAACACAAAGAAGAAGAAAAAAAACTATAAAGAGAGGGGGGGGTTCGGGGAATTGGTGAGAATTAGGTTGAGCAAACAGGTCAAGTTGACCTCTTGAGACGAAATGGAGAAACGACCAACTTTTTTTTTGTTTTGTTAAACAACTAACTGGATGTGGTACTCCAGATGGTCCTCAAATTTTTGTTGATTGAAAGGGTTCAGAAAGATAGAAAGACAGACCGATAGACGGACAGACAGACAGACGGGCGGACAACAGACAGACGTGCGGACATACCGACGGACGAACGGATGGACGGACAGACAGACAGTCACAAACACACACACACATACAATATATAAATTCATACATAAACAAACACATACATACATAATACATAGTAGATAAATAAATAATTGCGTCTGATCTGTAAGCTGCGAGTTCAAATTTCGGCCTGTCCATTAACCTACCGGTGCCACCCCCCCTCCCTCACACCCGTGGGGCCCCCAAGGGCCAGTGCAACTTCGGCTCTGGTGGATATGTAATAAGGCTCCCCTACGGCGGATTATAGGATCAATAGATAGCCATCTCATCTTTACAAATGATGTTTGATAATCATTGGTGGAGTGATAAATGGATCAATGCATCTCTCCCTATTCAGTGAGACATGTCAAATGGAACAATGTGTGTGTGTGTATGTGTGTCTGTGAGTGAATGTGTGTGTGTGTGTGTGTGTGAGTGTGTGTGTGTGTGAAAGTCCCTGTAAGGATGAGATGAAATCTCTTAGATCCTATAAACCAATAATGGGACGGTTTTTATGGTGCCCTTCTTTCATCCCCACCATAGCCGATGATAGTGCAATGACCACGGAGGCACCACGGGAGACATAGAGGGGACTTAAGCCATGACCCGAATTAAAAATTGGTCCCCAGCGGAGATGTGTGTGTGTGTGTGAGTGAGTGAGTGTGTGTGTGTGAGTGAGTGTGTGTGTGTGTGTGTGTGTGTGTGTGTGAAAGTCCCTGTAAGGATGAGATGAAATCTCTTAGATCCTATAAACCAATAATGGGACGGTTTTTATGGTGCCCTTCTTTCATCCCCACCATAGCCGATGATAGTGCAATGACCTCGGAGGCACCACGGGAGACATAGCGGGGACCCGAATTAAAAATTGGTCCCCAGCGGAGACCATCCGTCCCCCCTATGAAAGTGTATCGCGGTATTCATTTCATTTTTTTTTTAATATGTCAATATTGGTTTTGTTTGTATCTCCCAAAACTAAGACGACAAAAATACAAACAAATAAATAAAAACATATATCTCTATGTACACCGTACCAAATGTTAACAAATAAAATATCATATCCTCCTCCCCCTTCCTCCCCCCCTCTACCATCCCTTCCCTCTCCTATTGACCGTCTCTTTCTACGTCACCAGACGTACATCGTTTAGACCTTCTGTCTGACCCCCCCCCCCCCCCCGATGTGTCCCAATTAAGCGGAATCGACTGTATATGTATTGCATGGATACGACGGGCCAATATCGAAGGCGAAGTGACGATTTGAATCGTATCTTATGATACAGATTGCATCGATTACGGATATTTTCCATAATTGTGAGGAAATCATTTTAGAAAATGCCAAATTGCTTTATACTTTATTTGAACGGAATTAGTTACGATGTGTAGTTAATTTTTATACTAATTGAGATAATTAAAACAGTTAAATATTTTTTCTCTGCCTCATCCCCAGGCCTACCGACAGAAATTTCGGGCCCCAGGGCAGGGTTGTCACACCCCCCCCCGTGCTGATAATAATATTTTCAAAAAGTTGATTGGCCAGCTCAGTCCGGGCCCCTAAAACTCGCCGGGTCCCTGGCGGACTCCCTGGGCATTTGCCACCCCCCCCCGCCCACCCTCCTTTCGACGGCACTGCTCACCCCTTGTTAAAAGGTTATATTGTCTCTTTATGTTATCTTCATCATACGATACTGTTCGCATCATCAATTTCAACACAGGTCCGTGTCGCGACAAGCCGATGTCAAAATGACCGATCGATGTGAACATTGGCTAGTATCGCTGACCATTGTCTGACATTGGCCGGTTTACAAACACTGGCCGTAGCATGTACCTGTATTTACCGGCCATTGCCATTCAATACAAATATAAACAAACTGTGTCCCCTTTTTTGTGTGGTGACCTGTTTTTTTTTCATCACCGCCATAACCGATAGTGCAATGGCCGTGGAGGAACCACGGGAAATATATTTAGGAGACTGGACCCGCCATGAGTTGAACCCTTAGCTCGTAGTATGCACATCCGGCTAGTTATCGGTAAATCGATGTATTCGATGTATCGGTGGATTCCATGAATTCCATGTAATCGATGTATTCCATGTATTCGACGAATTTGATGGATTCGATTTATTCGATATATCGATGTATTCGATATGGTTGACATAGTCGATGTATCGATGCTAGTACAAGTAGGTTGAATTTAAAAAAAAATTAATGGGGCCTTATTTGTAACTTGCCGAGAACCGTCGATTTGGAAAAAAGAAAATGACACAAATACGTTGGCGTACATAACGATGAGGGGTGGGTGGGGGGGGGGCGGGTGGGGAGGGGGTTCCAGCAGGGACGCTCTGCCCCCACGAATATATAACTTACAGAAAAAGGGTTTTCCTAAAAAAAATTAGAGCTCTCAAGCTCTTCAAGAATAATGCACGTTTGTTTGTATGTGCGCCCATGTGTGTGTGTGTGAGTGTGTTTGTGTGTGTGCGTAAGAGAGATAGAGAGAGTGAGTGAATGCGCGTTTTGTATACATGTGCAGGCTATCATTAAAACACCATTTGAACTGAAATCTACCGGTTTTTTTTTTTTTGTTTTGTTTCGTTAGTTTTTTTTTTTTACTGAACAATTTTTTCTCAACCTGAAAGTTGTTTTTTTAATGAGGCATTCATCTCGGCCTGTGAAGTCATTTCCGTTGCTAGTCTGTATTTTGTTGTATGGTCAATGTACCTGGGGTGGGGGGGGGGCATGGTCGTTGAATTCGTACTAACCTTTATTTCATATATATACAAAATATGTCCCCTGCCCACCTCCAAACTCTCTATGCCCTGATGCACCTGGTGTTTGATCCATCAATATTTTAACAAGTATGTTATTTTCTGTTTTAATTGCCAAAAGTTTTGATATTATCGTGCAGAGCTGATCAATACATTTAAATATAACAAGTATTTGTTTAGTTGTTAGATGCCATGTAACAAAGTATGTACTAATTGTAGACATATTCAATTATTTTATGTAATGTATGTCTCTTTCTTTCTTAACAGAGATAGAAAGACAGACAGAAAGAAGTATAAATAGATGGATAGACAGAATAGAAAGATAGATAGATAGATAGATAGATAGATAGATAGATAGATAGATAGATAGATAGATAGATAGATAGATAGATAGATAGATAGATAGATAGATAGATAGATAGATAGATAGATAGATAGATAGATAGATAGATAGATAGATAGATAGATAGATAGATAAATAGATAGATAGATCCGACCGATCTATGGACGGATGGATGGATGGATTCCATTGACCTTATTGATAGTTACCTTCAGGCTTGCGGAGCCGGAGCCGAGGAGCCGGGAGCCGCTACTTTTTGCTGGAGCCGGAGCCGGAGCCGAAAAAATCTGGCGGCTCCACGGCTCCCAAATGTTTTTTTTTTACAGCAGAATTTTTTTTTTAGCTTTAAAATTACAAATTTGTTTGATTGTTTGCCTCCTACAATTTGTAATAGACTAAAAACAAAATGGTAGCTTTCTGTATTTAACAATTTTATTATAAACAGAATATCTGAAACAGAACAGATAAATTTTTAAGGCTGTGGCTATTCGGACCCGGGTCCCAATAAAATTCGATTGTTTTTCGGACCCGTGACAAATATGCACTAAGCTTAGCTATATTTAAACTTTAGTAGACGGAACCCGAAAAAATAATAATACAGAGTCCGCTTAGTGAAACCCTAGACACTGAGTAACGATTAAATCATACAATTCAAACAATTATAAAAAAATAAACAGAAAACAATAATAAAGTTTATGTATAGCTAAGCTAAGTGCATATTTGCCACGGGTCCCAATAACAATCAGACTTTATTGGAACGGGGTCCGAATAAAAATCGGAGTTTATTGGTACCCGGGTCCAGGCCCGTAGCCAGAGAGGGGCTAGAGGGCTGACCCCCCGCCCGTTCATGACCAGAGCCCCCCTCCCCGTGCATGATTTGAGCTTTTTGACAAAATTTTAATAATAACGGCTATAAAACATAAATCATTTTGTTCAATTTTGTTTTAGGGGCCCGGACTGAGCTGGCCAATCAACTTTTGAAAATATTAATATCAGCACGGGGGCCCGTGTCACCCCTGCCCAGGGACCCGAAATGTCTGTCGGTGGGCCCTTTTCATAACCTTGTAATAGTTTTATCTCTATACTTATAAGACGCATTCGTTGTCTGTCTGTCTGTCTGTCTGTCTGTTCCCTTATAACTCAAGATCCAGACAAACAAATAACGTGAAATTTGTTACACATACACATAATTACATGGGGAAGGCTATAGGACAGATTTCGTTTCATATCGATGGGTAGTTTAATTGTAATTAATTTTTTTTTATTTTAGTATTTTACTATATTAAAGTAATCTCGACGGCGCCATAAATAAAATTCCTCTGTGACGTCATTTCCCTATGATCGAATAGAACTTGCGTGCTGGTGCTGTATTGTGCCTTTGTGATGCAAAGAATTGTTGATGTTTTTTCATGCTCTCTGATGTGTACAGTTTGAGGAAGGTAAAGGAATGAAGAAGGATTTTAGAAGAAGTGTGAAGCCATAATAATAAGTAAATATATATATATATATATATATATATATATATATATATGTATATATATATATTAGGGCTGCTGATTAAACTGCGTTAATTTGCAATTAACGCGTCAAAAAAAATTTGCGATTAAAATTTTTAACCCAATACCTAAATGCGTTAATTTGACCAAAATGCTGAAAGTTCACCAAATCGATAAATAACGGGGGGCAGGGAGGGAGAGAGAGGGAATGAGGGAATGAGGGAGGGAGGAAGGGGGAGAGAAGAGGAGGGAGAGAGAGGTGGAAAGGGGAGGGAGGGAGAAAGGAGGGAGAGAGGGTGGGAGAGAGGGAGGGGGTAGGGAGGGAGAGAGGGGAGGGAGGGAGAGAGAGAGGGTGGGAGAGAGGGAGGGAGAGAGAGATAAAGAGTGAGGGGGCAGGGAGGGAGAGAGGGAATGAGGGAGGGAGGAAGAGGGAGAGAGGTGAAGAGGGAGAGAGGATGAGAGAAATAGGAGGAAGAGATAAAAAGAGAGAGGGGGCAGGGAGGGAGAAAGGGAAGGAGGAAGGGGAGAGAGGGAGGGAGGGGGATGGACAGGGAGGAGAGAACGAAGGGGAGAGGGGAGATGGGAGAGGGAGGGTGGGAGGGAGAGAGATGGGAGAGAGAGCGAGGGAGATGGAGGGAGAAGGAAGGAGGGAGAAATGGAGGAAGGGAAAGGGAGAGAGAGGGAGGGAGAGAGAGGAAGGGAGAGAGGGGAGGGAGGGAGAGAGAGGATGGGAGAGAGGGAGGGAGAGAGAGATAAAGAGTGAGGGGGGCAGAGAGGGAGAGAGGGAATGAGGGAGGGAGGAAGAGGGAGAGAGGTGAAGAGGGAGAGAGGATGAGAGAAATGGGAGGAAGAGATAAAGAGAGGGGGCAGGGAGGGAGAGAGGGAAGGAGGAAGGGGAGAGAGGGAGGGAGGAGGATGGGCAGGGGGGAGAGAACGAAGGGGAGAGGGGAGATTGGAGAGGGAGGGTGGGAGGGAGAGAGATGGGAGAGAGAGCGAGGGAGAGGGAGGGAGAAGGAGGGAGGGAGAAAGGGAGGAAAGGAAAGGGAGAGAGAGGGAGGGAGGGAGAGAGGGGAAGGGAGAGAAGGGGTAGGGAGAAAACAGAAGGTAAATAGAAAACCTTATTTAAAACCCGGGCAAAGCCGGGTACTTGCAACTAGTATATTGATATCTTCTGAGGACAACTAGCAACTTAAATAACTTAATAAAATAATATTGACTTCTGACTTCACTTTTATACATATGTATAATAAAATAATAAAGTACAAACTCCGTGATTTCTGAGTGATGTTATTTAATTTGCAAATTTACTTTTTAGCAGAATTAATTTTATTTTAAATTGAATAATTGCGACTGGTCAATTTGTTGTTGATAGATCTGTTCTTTGTTTTCAATATTTTATAAGAAATATCACACAAATAGCTAAGCTATATTCGTGCATCTTTGTCGTTCTTCCCTGGTTGTACGTTTAACCAACAGTATAATGATATAAATCCGGTA
>JAGDYQ010000054.1:556603-571603 GCA_021962125.1 Bulinus truncatus | reverse complement strand
GGAACATTGGTGACCATAGCCCTTAAGTACCCCGTCAATTACAGTAATCTGCTGTAACAAGGAGGTGGGCGAATATTTTGAATCGCAGGCCACATTGGGGCTAGTAAATTTGACCTGTGGGCCGGACCAAGAGCAGATGGATGGAATGTTGACATGAACTGATATAAATAAAAGGGTAAAGGTCATAACGTAAGACATGAGCGCCGTGCTTCACTCTGGAGTGAGTGGCGGGCCGGATAAAACAGTCCGGCTCGTAGGATTGGGCCCGCGAGCCATGGCTGTGTTGTAACATGATTAAGCTCTTGGAAGACCTGTGTGATCAGAGGGGGGCCCAATTTGGTTAAGATTGAAAGAAGGCCCAATTATTAGCCAGGAGAAGAAGCTCAGATGGTAAACTAAGTGAACCATGTATACACAATAAAAAAAAAAGGTAAAAAAAAACTTAAACTAATACAAAGCCAATCACTATCTCAATATTGTTAGACCCTTTTTTTTATATATTGCAATTTTGTTACACACGCACAAATTGTGTCAAGTCAGCAAAAAAAAATTAGCCGTTTTTGTTTGTTTGGCCTTGACCCACATTTATAACTCATCTTCTCGATCCTAACAGCAAAAAATCAGCTTTATTAATACTAAAGCACACGTGTTTCACTAGTGGAGTATTTGGTTCAAGTGAGACAAAAACTAAATGAACTGATGGAAGGCGATCGCAGTAGCATCTGTCGCTATGTCCAGTAGAGGCAATCACGCCCAACTTCCTACGAATTATAATGTGGTGGAGGACCCGTAGGGGTGGGGGGGGGGTGTTAGTTGCAGATCAAAGAGATGATGGATGCATGGTCGTTGGAAAAGGATAAGACCCGAACATATTTCATGTGCCACCCCCCCCCCCCGATCTCAGAGGATCCCATTTGGTGGGTTCAGCAATATTATACTAGGCATAGAAATATTGGTCAGTGCATGCAGTCAGTGGTTTCCTCAGAAGTGGGTGTTGTCGGAAAAGGAAGGGAGGGGGGGCAAAGATTACCTTCGTGTAGTCCCTGTAAGGATGAGATTAAATCTCTTAGATCATATGAACCAGTAATGGGACGGTTTTTATGGTGCCCTTCTTTCACCCCCCCCCCAAACATAGCCGATAGTACAATGGGCATGGAGGCACCACGGGAGATATATCGGGAACTTGAGTCAAGACCTGAAAATTTGCATTGGTCCTCACCTGAGATCGAACCAGGTACCTTCAGGTCGACAGTCGAGCGCTTTACCACACGACCACCCGTGCAAAGATTTCCTAGCGACGGCCATGTTGAAGTGAAGAGTACGTATGTGTAATGATGACCGTAAAATAATATTCTACATTCATTTATTTCTATTTATTTATTTTTTTTAAAATCAGCTTTTAAGTCAGCGTGTTTATTTCAAGTGTTTAAGACAATAAACATCAACAGCACTGCATATAATAAAACATAAGGGCGCATATATATATTTATAATGAGCTTTGCGCATTTAATTAAGATAAAGTTGAAGTCAAGAGATTATACTGGAGGGAAAAAAAAGGACAAACAGCTGTTGAAATAACTTTATAACATTGCATTGCCGTCAGGCCTTACGCACTTCAGTTCTATGACGTCAATGTTGTACGCGATAAAAAGCCGTTAGCATCCAAAATATCAATACATGTATATTCAAAACCGTGGAGAGCTGTAGTTTGAATGATGTTTATGACATGCACTGTTTGTTTTGGTTTCAAAACTTTTTTAATAACATTCTCATTGATAAAACAAGTAACTCTTTGCTAGATGTAAAGCAGTGCTTCCCAAAGTGTGGTGCGCGCACCCTTGAAAGGTATGCAAAGAGTTTGTCGGGGGGGGGGGGTATGAACTTCACAGAACGTGAGAACATTGGGAAATCGTGCACGGCTGAAGTGATGACTGCGAAATGGGGGAAAACAGGACTGTAAAAAAAAACAATTGGCAAGTTTGTTTGTTTTACTAAGGGGTATTTAGTATCAAGGAAATAATAAAAATGGGGGGGGGGGGGGGGTACACGGTAGTCGACAGTTTGGGGAACACTGAGGTGCAGGGTTAAGGTTGTTGTTGTTGTAAGTCACCCAACGGCTGGTGCAACAATGGGCAAAGTTGTTGTTGTTTTTTTCAAACTGAAGGCAGCAAATGTTTCTTGAAATGGACTGCAGGTCTGGACCGAACAGCCTAACAAGGTGTATTTGCCCCTCCCTCCCCCCCTGAGCCGAAGATTCGCCCATTCCTAATCTTTGCTGAACACTAATCTAATCGATATCCTTAAACATTATTGATACACGTATCTCATTATCCCCATTTCTTACTGTGCTAATCAATTATCAATAATGCTCATATGATATATATATATATATATATATATATATATATATATATATATATACATATATATAAGCGATTTGGGCTCTGCGTTAAATCGAAAGTAAAGAATTAATACAACAGTATTCCAGTTTAAAATACAATCATGAAAAAATCGGATCTGCCCGAAACAAAAATAATAACTTACCGATCAAGCCTAAGGGGATATAACTCTATGCAAAGGTTTTGCAGGGTACAGTTAGTATACTATATTGGCATAAACAAAAAAAATCATAGCATGTCTATTATGCTGTACATGTTCTGTGTTGATGTAGAGCTATTTTTAGACTGGCGGGTAGTTAACGCAAATGCACCCATTAGAATCGTTTCAGATCTGCTGCAGGCCAACAACCATGGAATTTAGGGCCCCCTTGAAAAAAAACTATTCCATCAAAGGCCCGGGATCCACGACAAGTTTGAATTGTCCCTTTCTGTCGCCGCCCTTTGTCTATCCTATATATTATCTCCCCCTCGGGTGATGGGCAATGTAGACATGGTTTGGCTTGATTTCATTAACCAACTCACAGAATGTGACAACCGTAATATATTACACTGTCTAGCAATATGTTTTCCTACATTCTGTAGACTTTTTTTGTACAGTTTCTTCATTACCTGTAGACATTTTAAATGTATATTTTTGTACAGTTGTTGTTATTGTTGTTGTTTTGCATTTTACTTGCTGACATTTTAACCGCCTTACATTTATTTCAGCTCCGAAAATGTAGAGGCTGTGTTTAAAGCACATCAACAATACACAAGTAACGGGTGGGCAAACTGTTAAATATCAGCCATAAGGGGTTCAATCAAATTCACTAAGGGCCGGACAAGGACCAGACTTTGGATAAAAGTGCTAGACAAAGAGCAAATTGGTGTAATTTGATATAGAGCAAATGGGTGTAATTTGATATAGAGCAAATGGGTGTAATTTGATATAAAGCAAATGGGTGTAATTAGATATAGAGCAAATTGGTGTAATTTGATATAGAGCTAATTGGTGTAATTTGATATAGAGCAAATGGGTGTAATGTGATATAGAGCGAATTGGTGTAATTTGATATAGAGCAAATGTAAATAAAATGCAAATAAAGAGTGCCGGTTCAAACAGCAAAAAGGGGGCCAGGCGTGGTCCACGGGCCGATAGTTTTAACTCGTGTCTAGATTAAAACGATGATGTTGAGGTTAAAGAGGTTAAACTGTGGGATTCCAAGCACGTAAAAAAAAGCGTGAAATCAAGTTCAGAGTGGAAAGGTCAGAGGGAGGGGGTGGGTAAGAGGAAGTTGATGGCTGCTTTAGATTCTGAACACGCGTCCCTAATGGTAGTATTTGTTCATTAGCGATTTTGTTCATTGACGTGAATGCGTGAATGAGCCTAACAGTGCTGCTTGAAAGAATGCCATGGATTCGAACATATCCAAAATGACTGTTGACTGGGGTAGTAGAATAAGTTGATAGCAAGAACACCCAGAGGTGTAGCGAGGGGGGCTAGCAACTTGCGCCCGGGGCATTTTACCTTTTTTAATACCTTTTTAGCGCCCCCCCATTCGAAAACCGTATAATGTTATATGTAAAATATACCATTTGGCGCCCATTAACCTCGGCGCCCGGGGACATATGTACCCCCCGCCCCCTGAGAACTCCCGTCCTTCTGTGATCGTAACCACACCATTTGTACCGCGGACCCTACTTTCTTCTCACTGCACTTTGAGATGCGGACATGACAGGAGAAATACATTTACTACCCTCCCCCACCCCCCCTCACCACCCCCACCCAGTTTGTTCTACTGACCTACTTACTTTGATGTTTCCGTTGAGACAAGTTCTAGGGGCGTATTGCAGCTCTTTAAGGATCTTTTTTTTTTCATCCCAATCATTTATTCTATTTGTTTAAAGTATCTAACAATAAGTAAAACATTATGTGTTTTAACACCGTCCCTTATAAAGAAATGGCTAGAGAAAAATATAAATATACAGAAAGAGTGATAGATGAAAAAAAAAATGTCTGATAGATAGACAGACAGATAGACAAATAGACCGGCAGACATACATAAGGATGGACGGATATAAGAATAGACAAACAAATCTACAGACTGATAGACAGACAGACAGACAGACAGACAGATAGATAGATAGATAGATGGATGGATGGATGGATGGATGGATGGATGGATGGATGGACGGACGGACGGACGGACAGACAGACAGACAGACTGACAGACAGACAGACAGACAGATAGATAGATAGATAGATAGATAGATAGATAGATAGATAGATAGATAGATAGATAGATAGATAGATAGATAGATAGATAGATAGATAGATAGATAGATAGATAGATAGATAGATAGATAGATTTTCTCTGGTTTGCATAGGGCCCTCCAGTTATGTTTTGATTTATTTTTCCTAAGCCCACCAGTGACCCCGACCTAAGAGCGACCTCCAAGGCCAGTCCAACTTGATTTAAATTACACGTGATTTATTTTCATGACCTTTCAGTCATACTAATGTTACTCTTGTGTCATTTTAAATTAATGTTTGGTGTAAAGATGACTTAAAGAGGAAGTACAGAGAATGTTTAGATGGTTAAAGAGGATGAAAAGAGGATGGAAAGAGGGTATAAAGATGATGTAAAGATTTTTGTATCGAAGCTGTTAAGATGATGTAATGAGGATGGGAAGATGTGTAATGATGATGTTTAAATGATGTAATAAGGTTGTAAAGATTTTGTAATGAGGCAGTTAAGATGATGTAATTATGTTGTAAAGATGATGTGATGTGGTTGTAAAGATGGTGTAATGAGGTTGTAAAGGAGCTTTTTCGTCTATTCAGTGTTTACCCAAATAATATTTGAAACATGTCCATTTCGACTGATTCATACATTTAAAACTGTAAAAAAAAAAAATTGTATGTACATGTAATTTCATAATCGTATACGTCATGAATTAATCAATTGGGTCAGATTTTTACTTAAAACATGGCTTCCTTGGGGGTACAACTGCTGATGCCGTTTGCTCCGCCAAGAGAATGAGATAATAATAGAAGTATGGAATCGACAGTTTTACAAAATCTAAAAATTATTTTTTCTATGTTTCATTTTATAATTAAAAAAAAAAGCGTTATGATGCAATAAAGCTCCCCCTCTTTCCCCCCCCCCCCCAATGTGTGTGCTGGGGCTTAGATTGATCTCTGACGCAACATTTCTTTATCCATCTATGAAGTTATTAAAGTTTAAGCAAATTCCTGAGCTGGTGTAGATAGTAAAAGGGTGTGTGAAGCCGCAAGAGATTTTTTTTTTTTTTTATGTGTAGTTTATTTAATTAATGGCAACACATTATGGTGATAAAATAGTTGCTAATCGCTAATACACATGGATGTATATTTCTTCAAATTTGTTTATGTCGATGTGTGGTGTGCTGTCTATGTGTGTTGTCAATGTGTGCTGTCTATGTGTGCTCAGAATAAAAGTAATGTAGGCCTATCTACCTATCAATCTATATGTGTGATGTCTTTTCGTTCTGCTGTATATGTGTACTCAATTGTGCTGCAGTCTATGTGCTCAGAATAAAGCTAATGTCTATGTGTGCTGTCCATGTGTGCGCAGAATAAAACTAATGTCTATGTGTGCTGTCTATGTGTGCTCAGAATAAAACGTATGTCTATGTGAGTAGTCTATGTGCTCAGAAATCAAACGCACTTCCACGCTTTGTCCTATTTTCAGACCCATGTTTCACGTGTTGTCCAACAAAAAATCCAGCAGTTGTGTTTATTCCCCCTTCACCCTCCTCCCCCCCCCCACACACCCCCCACCCCCAACAAAAAATGTACCGCTTCGGTCTAGACATTTGCACTCACCTAACTATCACGACTATGACAAGGCCTCCTCCAAACGTGTGCTAAGCTTTTAAGATGAAGATGAAACGATCTCCCCCCCCCTCCTTTCCCCTCTTTCCCCGACGCTCCCGTCCCCCCAACACGTAGTAGGCTTAGCTGTCGCCTAGATCAGAAGGACTTTAACAACACTTTAAAAGAAGGAAAAAAAAAAAAACAAAGTTTTCGACCTTTGACCCACATGATGTGGATGATCTTTGTCAAACTGGCCACGGCCATCAACAGGTTGATTTGTCCGCAAGGTGTGACTATTGTCAACACTTTCACGACATTGTTAAAATGCTTGTCTCCCCTCCACCCCCCCCCCCTTTTTTTTTACTTATACGCTAGAGCAACGGTTCTCAAAAACAAAAAGGAGGGGGGTCGGGGGGGACGGTTTATTCTAGGGAGAGAGGTGGGATGTTTTCAGGGAGAGAATTTATTTAAATTTGTTACTTTCATCAAGTTCTGGTAGTTTATATAAAACTATACACGTGAGCCATCTAAAGAAAAATATATGAATAGACTGCCTCGCGAGAATGCCTAATATAAATAAGTTCAGAACCACTGTGCTACAGGGAATGTAGTATCTCTCTCTCTCTCTCTCTCTCTCTCTCTCCCCCCCCCCACCCCCCTCTCTCTCCCCCATTTTCCCCTATCACAAATAGGCTCTACGAGAAAAAAAAAAGAAACATGGCTCTTGGGAATAGAATGTGAAATAGTGAGGGAATTAGATTTTGTAACACAAAAAAGAAATAGATCACCATTTAAAATGCATCAGTGTCATGTCAATCAATCCAAAGGTAATACGTGAATCGTACCCCGTAGCCGTATGGATTACGACAAGGGTGGGCAAACTTTTTATACGTAGGACCACATTGAATACTTGATTGTTATCGTCGGGCCGCATTTATTTTTTTGTCTACTTCAATTACTATTTACAACGTAAGAATTAAAGATAATAACCAAGTATTTGTCATATATTTCACATTCGAACTCTTAAACAAGAAAATTAACATCGATATAGGATCGCAATATGTGCATGAATATAGGCCGCATAATATACGGCCGTAGTTTGCCCACCCCTGGATTACGATATGGTTAAAGCATGCATTAACTGTCTCTAGATCAACTAGTTTTTTTTTTGTATGTGTGTAAATTGTTTATGACCTTCAACTATTAACTTATTTTTTTAATTATTTAACCTTTAAGTGCGTGCAGGGTACAGAAATTCATATTCTCTGTAAATGTACGTGCAGGGTACAGAAATTCATATTCTCTATAAATGTATGTGCAGGGTACGGAAATCACATTCTCTATAAATGTATGTGCAGGGTACAGAAATCACATTCTCTATAAATGTATGTGCAGGGTACAGAAATCACATTCTCTATAAATGTATGTGCAGGGTACAGAAATCACATTCTCTATAAATGTATGTGCAGGGCACAGAAATCACATTCTCTATAAATGTATGTGCAGGGCACAGAAATCACATTCTCTATAAATGTATGTGCAGGGCACAGAAATCACATTCTCTATAAATGTATGTGCAGGGTACAGAAATCATTTCCTAGTATAAGTAAAGGGTGGGTGGGGGATAGAATGAAATATTTCCCAGCTTTTAGTAAAATTCAGATCCAGTAACCGACTGGCCACTAACCCTAACCCTTACCCGACGGCCAGTGAGTAGGCCCGTAGCGTGCGGAGGGGCTGGGGGCCGGGCCGCCCCCTCCTGCGTTTTGTCTTGCCCCCTCTGCTTGTTTGCTCTTCTTAGTAACATCGATTTCCTGCCCCACCCTTTTGCTATTGACCTGGCCCCTGCTGTAGAATTTTCAAGGTACCGGGTTGCCAGTGGGTCCTTTGAACAGTCAACTTTGTGGGATCTCCAGCATTGCTTCTATCGCTTTAGCAAAAATCGAATTGTGGGAAGTGGGAAGGAGGGGGGAGGAGGGGGGAAGTAGGGATCAAGATATAATATCACTAGGCAGCTTTGCCATAGCAAGGCTTTACTCGCACCCGGGTGCACAATACCTTTTTAATACCTTTTTAATACCTTTTTAGCGCCCCCCCCTCCATTCGAAAACCATATAATATTGTATGTAAAATATACTTTTATGAGTAGCGCCCGGGGCTTGATGCCCCCTTGCCCGCCCCTTACTACGCCTCTGCTAAGCACAGAGTTATGCTAACGGTTCGAGTAGATACAATGTAGATACGAGAAATTCGAGATCCTATTTACATTTTCTAGCAATGCATTGTAAAACGCTTAAATGTTTTTAGAAAGTTTAATTTAATGTAGCCCGTAAGGGTCATTGTCTCAGAGGAAGTGTATATATGACTCATCCATTTCAGCACCAACTGCATATTAAATGATCTTAACCCTAACCCCAATACCCAGCCGCATTTACTTCCTTTATTCAGGTACCGATTTAAAGCTGCGTGGACTTCGGGTACTTTCAACCAACTTAACAAGCCCTGGAAAATTATCATGGTTCTATCCAAAATTTACAAGAATGTATATATATTTCATTAATATCATATAATAATAGCGGTGTAGGTTCTGCGTTAAATCGAAAGTAAAGAATTAATACAACAGTATTCCAGTTTAAAATACAATCATGAAAAAAATCGGATCTGCCCGAATAAAAAAATAACTTAGCCTACCGATCAAGCCTCAGGGGATATAACTCTATGCTAAGATTTTTCATGGGTACAGTTAGTATCTATATATTTATATTTTTAATGGATTGTTGTTATTGTTTTTTATGTTTGTTTTGTTTTTTTAAATTATCCACAGAGTATCAATTAAAAGAAATTCTCTTATGAAGATTCAGTTGATACACAGGTGTATTCAACGGCAGACGTATGAACTGGCTTGGCAGTAGGCCTAAGAAAAATCAAATCTATACATTAGGTGCACACTTTTTAATGTCATTCTTTACTTAGGGGCTCGACATGATCTGCTTCGCCCGGGGCGCCAGCCAACATCAGTCAGCCTCCGAGTTGATGCCGAAGTTTTTTCCTCAAGCGAAACTGTGTTGTTTTCCTAATTGTAATGACGTTGTGGATGTAGTCGCCTATGGCGATATCGTGATGCCCGTTGTGGCTGTAGTAGACCATGACGATATTGTGATGTCCGTTGTGGCTGTAGTCGCCTATGACGATATTGTGATGTCCGTTGTGGCTGTAGTCGACTATGACGATATTGTTATGTCGTTGTCTGCAGGCCCGTAGCGTGCGGGGGCGACCCCCCCCCCTGCGTTTTGTCTGGCCCCCTCTGCTTGTTTGCTCTACTTAGTAACATTTATTTCATGCCCCCCCCCCTTTAGAAGAAAAGATTCTATTAGTGAATTTTCTCTTTAAACTCGCTGTGACTGTATCGTTTGAAAAGAGCCATAGTGATTTAATGAGGGAAAAAAACCAGCATCTTAAGCCTGTTCCATTCTGGACACAGGACGTGTTTGCGCATTTTCGTGTTATTTTATCATGTATATTTTTTTTTTATCTGAAATTTTTAAAATGTAATAAATTTTATCGGAAACAAAAAGTTTGATCAGTAGTTAGAATTTTCTGCTTAAATTCTGAACGCTTTAAGGAAGTAAAATAATTTTTTTGCGTGGAAAATAAGGTCATATGGCACTTCCAGGAGGTCGAACTGCCACTACAAGAGGTCATATCGCGAAATGGACTTTTGATGCAGGAATGGCAGGCTAAGACCTACAAAAAAAGTATATACATCATGGGTCTGGGACTTATGGTTGCTGAGATCTAGGGTGATGACAGACGGACAGACAGACAGACGGACAAAATGGAAACAATAGCGCATTCGACTTCTCGAAATTGCGCTAAAAAGTTATAATGAAGTAGAGTTTAGATGGATCAAGTCTGTACAAAGCGGATTTGACCCGGAATACCTGCACCACAACATATAACCTGGTCAACTCTATCCCACCTGATGGGAACATAAGACACTCATTAAATGACCTCAAATAACTTTTAAGTAATTCAATTCATTTAACCTATTCTCCACTTAGTGCCGCCGCGAGATTGGAGGGTGTGGGGGGTGGAAGTCTTTGGGGCCCCGTCGAAATTTATTTATTTTGCTTCAAATTGTCATAGTATGTCAGGTCCTCCCCCCCCCTCCAGAATATCTGGGTACGCCCTTGCTCCCACTTCAAATGCACATGCACATAGGCATCATAAGAACAAACTAACCAACACGTTGAATGTTATGCATTTGTTGTGTATGTCTGTTTGTTTGTGTGTGTTTGTGTGTTTGGGGGTGGGTATGTCTGTGTTTGTGTGTGTGTGTGTGTGTCTGTGTGTGTCTTGTTAACTGTGCTATCTGATTGAAAGAAATCTTTAACGTGTCACATAGAGTTTTATATCTTCTCATTGGTTAGCCTGAAGGTAGAATGGCTTAGTGAACGAAAACAGCCATTTGACTCCAGCGGAAAGGTTCACTGCAAGAACAATACTTCAGTTGATGGGTTCACTGTATGAACCATACATCAGTCGATGGGTTCACTGTATAAACCATACTTCAGTCGATGGGTTCACTGTAGGAACCATTCTCCAGTCGATGGGTTCACTGTATGAACCATTCTCCAGTCGATGGGTTCACTGTATGAACCATACTCCAGTCGATGGGTTCACTGTATAAACCATACTTCAGTCGATGGGTTCACTGTATGAACCATACTTCAGTCGATGGGTTCACTGTATAAACAATACTTCAGTCGATGGGTTCACTGTATGAACCATACATCAGTCGATAGGTTCACTGTATGAACCATACTTCAGTCGATGGGTTCACTGTATGAACCATTCTCCAGTCGATGGGTTCACTGTATGAACCATTCTCCAGTCGATGGGTTCACTTTATAAACCATACTGTGAAGAGTTCCGTAGACAAAAAAAAACCTCTTTTTCTAGCTATGTGCTATTATCTATAATATGTTATTATTAGTTCATCTTACTAATGTCGGGTGTACAATGTAGTTAAGTGTGTTTGTGGGTTAGGGGCTAGGAGTTAGGGTAAACAGCACCCTGAATATACAGCAAACTTTCAGAGACTTCGTCTGTTTAAGTAATCGGGGAGAAAAATAAGGTTTAAGTGGAAAATATGTACAATGTAAATATATATATATATATATATATATATATATATATATATGTATATATATATATATATATATATATATATATATATATATAATTGTTTTTAAACTTTTTTTTTTTAAAATAAGCTTAAAAAGTTCCCGAAAAAAATAGGTAATTTCTTAAGTTAAAAAAAAATACTCAGAAAAAATATAAAAATTAAAAAAAATCGATAATTAGTTTCATATATTTCTCTTGTAATTTGACAATGAGTGTAGTTAAAGGACGGACTCTATTCAGCGTACCTTTTTTTTTTTTAATTATTTTATCCTTTGAGCTGAAAGACTGCGACAGGAAGTGTTCAATGTTTCATTATTGTCAGGTCATGTATCACAGGAGATACAATCAGACGTCACGCCAGTAAAATTTATAATAATAAAAAAAAAATAATTTAAAAAAAAATGCACATCAGAGTTTTTATCTCGCCTAAATATTTTTAAATCGTTTAAATATCTCGTTTTGTTCTGATGTGTTAAACTCATTAAAAGATCTATTTATATTCCGACGTGTTAAACTCATTAAAAGATCTAGTTATATTCCGACGTGTTAAACTCATTAAAAGATCTAGCTATATTCCAATGTGGTTTATTCATGATGGCCCACACCCTATTGTAATTATTACCTAATGTATTCATGATGGCCCACACCCTGTTGTAGTTATTACCTAATGTATTCATGATGGCCCACACCCTGTTGTAATTATTACCTAATGTATTCATGATGGCCCACACCCTGTTGTAATTATTACCTAATGTATTCATGATGGCCCACACCCTGTTGTAATTATTACCTAATGTATTCATGATTGCCCACACCCTGTTGTAATTATTACCTAATGTATTCATGATGGCCCACACCCTGTTGTAATTATTACCTTATGTATTCATGTCATCATTGAAGATTCGCACCTAGCGAACTGTACAATCTCCGTTACTTTATGGTTTTTGTTTTTTTTTTGTATACTGATAAAAGGGAGAATGTGGTCTACTCCAGGATTTGTGTCGCAAATCTATTCCAGGCTTTATCCTAAATCTCAAACTGTTTTAATGAATAAGCATTGTGTGGTCCAAGTCTATATCCTATTGCATTACGTGTTCGTTTCTCTCCACCCCCCACTCTCTCTCTCTCTCTCTGTATATATATACAGTGGATTTCGCTTATTTGGGACACATCGGGACCAAGGCTTTTTGTCCCAATTAAGCGGCTGTCCCAATTAAACATACACATTTACTATTGGCTTCTTGGTTTGATTTCTTTGAGATTTGTCCCAAATAAGCGGCTGTCCCAATTAAGCGGTGTCCCAATTAAGCGGAATCCACCACTGTATATATATATATATATATATATATATATATATATATATATATATATATATATAAGGATATTTATTCCTAGCCAGTTGATCCTCATAATCTTGCCACACATCGTGTAATGTCTCTGATATATACATATATACATTTTATGTATGATTGAATACGATTAAGAATACGTGTGCCTATAAATAGCCTATACATACACATAATGATCATATCTTATTGTGCATTCCATATCCATTCTATCCTGAAAATAGCATCGTGCATCGGTAAACCTATTTCGATAATACTCAAGACGAATTTCACATTAAAAGCTTAAAGTTAGTCAGTAAAAAGTTTAATTTAATGTGTGCGTGTGAGGAAGGATTTGGGGTGGGGGTGGGGGGGGGCACACTATACTTCAATTCAACTTTAGTTCAAACACGCCAAAACAAATATTTAACATTAAAAAAAAATTCACATTACAGCTAAAAAAAAAAACGATCTTTGAGACACATTAGTTCTAAAGCCCTAGATTTCTCGCTTCAATATTGGACAAATACTTGTGATTGGCGGAGAAATTCTGGGAAAAACCATGTTTCATTTTGTGTCTAACTCTAAGGTCGTTTGTACTCAATACCTGCGCAGGTTCTTTTTTCTTTTTCCAAACAAGGGGAAACAATTACAGAGCTAATAACGAACGAATGTCATGTTTTAAAACCAGAATTCAGACCATACAAAAAAAAATGGCGTGACTGCAAGTGAAGTCAGAGAAGAAATTGTGTGTTTACCTTGTCTAACGTTAAAAATTTTCAGCTGGTTTTTTACATACAACAAAAAATAAAAAAATTTTAGCTTGGAAATACAAATAAATAAAAGCACCTGTCTTTACAAACTTTGAAAAGAAGAAAAAATATGTTCAATCTTTTGTTAAGGAATATCATGCAAAAGTGTAATTTGGTCAACACTTGGCTAATAGGGGGTAAATTACGTTCATGACCAAATACGACATCTAATCTATGGACACTGGACAGCTGAGTAAGGGTCCATTAGTTTAGTTTTATCTGTTTTCTTTATTTCGGGTTTTCGAAAGTCTCTAGGTTTTTTTTAATTTTAGTAACGATTTCTACGGCCGTGTTTGATCTGAAAACGGTAATTTTTCAAATTCGAACCCGATGGAATTTTTTTTTTTTAAATCCGTCTGATTCGAATTTGCTCAAAAAACGTCGAAGTTCGAATGTCGTTGGATTCGAATTCGAACGTCGTCACACATCCCTAGTTGTGATCACTCATATCCATCAAGTCATTATATACCACAGTGAGTCTTATAGTGTGAGTCGAGGGATCAAGGGTGGGTCGAGACGAAAAAAAATGTATTAATGGATCTTGAATTTTACTGTGAATGATTACAAGTCTATTACAATGAACGTTAACTACGTTAAAAGTTTGTAACAAAAAATAATGCAAAGTAATTGTAGAAAGTATTTTGGTACAGTTGATGACGCTTCTTCTTGTTGTTATTGTTGTTATTGTATTTGTTATTGTTTGGGGGGGCGGCGCTAAAAAGGTATCGTGCCCCGGGCGCGAGTTTAGCTCGCTACGCCACTGCGATGAGGAGGTATCGATATACAGGGGACAGTGACGATGCTGAGGAAAGGTTTCAAGTACGCTATTAAAATAGAGGTGGGACGGGGGGGGGAAGGGAAAGGCTTGTCCTCGAGAACCCTGGTCTCCTTACAATGGCTGGTCGGTTGGGAGGAGGTAAAAAGGGCCACAGTTCTTAAGTAATATCGGCCGGAGGGGGGAGGGGGCGGGGGGGTAGGAGACAGATTATTTTTTCCAGGTGGACCTGCTGGTATCACGGTTTTGACTTTTTGCTTTTAATTCGTTGGGCATTTGACGAGTCTGATGTAGTCAAGAGAATTATGAACATGGATAAATGCATAAGAATCTGTTTGTTAGGAAATGGGAGCCACATAATCAGTCGGTTTTAAATAAATGTAATTAAGTAATTCTGTAACGTTTACACTATAATAAAAAAAAAACAAGAAGAAAAATAAACATGTGAACTAGTGAGAGAATACGGGGAATGGAGAAGAATGAAAGGCTCTGTATGGGGGATAAAGTTTGGGCAGAATGAGAGGCTCTGTATGGGGGATAAAGTTTGGGGAGAATTAGAGGCTCTGTATGGGGGATAAAGTTTGGGGAGAATTAGAGGCTCTGTATGGGGGATAAAGTTTGGGGAGAATTAGAGGCTCTGTAGGGGATTAAAGTTTGGGGAGAA
>JAGDYQ010000054.1:516603-551603 GCA_021962125.1 Bulinus truncatus | reverse complement strand
GAGAGCTGTTGTGAGTAGAATGGCAACCTTAATGAATGAGAGGGGGGGAATAGACATAGCGGATGAAAGTGGACGAGAGACGGAGATATTAGCATACATTTCAGTGCCGAGCCTAGGGATTTGGGGGCCCGGGGCTTGGCCTCTTTGGGGCCCCTGCATTTTGACATTCGACACCATGACATGAGATAATGTACTTAATATTTAATGTTTAAAAAAAGCTGGGGGCCCGTGGGAACTTTCGCATTTGGACCCCCCACCACCACCCTAGGTACGCCTCTGATACATTCACATTCTCTGGGTACTAATATTTTTATTTTGCCATTGTTACTCCGTCACAACACCTGTTACTGTATACATTACGAATGACTTCGTGTATTTGATTTCTCTTTAAAATCAATATAGAAATGAATACAAGTAGGTCATTTGTATTGTAATGTTTACAATGTCAGTCACGGAGTTCTTTATACACTTATCTAATATATTCTAGGATTTGCCAAAAATTATGTCAGTGAGAACCAAAAAGTTTTCCCGTAGTAAATGTTTCCGCATATAGTGAAAGAAAGACACCGGTTATTGAAAAACAGGAAGTTGCACTCACCGAAGGGAGGGATTGGAACACATTTGTTACATAGGAAAATTTTGGACTGCCAATATTTTTTTTGTCTCCTCTTATGTTAATTTAAGTTTATCAGAGTGTTGGATTTTTTTTTAAAATACATTAGTTATTTTTAAAACATTTTTAATCAATTTAAAGACACGCATTTAAATATAAAAAAGAATTAACACACAATGTTGGCGTTGATTTAAGAATAAAATAATTAATATTGTTTTCATCGATAATAGGCTAGTAAATTTAAATGGATGTTCATTAATCACCTATATTTATATTTAAATAACTGAAATAAAATATGACTTTTTTACCTGGGGTTTTTATTTACCTATGAAGTGATGAACAAGGTATTTCATTTTTAAAAAAAAAAAAAAACTTTAAAATTTAACTTAAAAAATAAGGAAATTTATTTTAGCGACAATTTTAAAGGGGCATTAATTAATTGGAAGTGAATCTTCTTGTGTCATTGTGGCTATAACATATTGTGAAGACAGGTCTTGTGGCTATAATATATTGTGAAGACAGTCATTGTGGATATAACATATTGTGAAGACAAGGTCTTGTGGCTAGGCTATAACATATTGTGAAGGCAGTCATTGTGGCTATAACATATTGTGAAGACAGTCAATGTAGCTATAACATATTGTGAAGAAAGTCATTGTGGCTATAACATTGTGAAGACAGTCATTTTGGCAATAACATATTGTGAAGACAGGTCTTGTGGCTATAACATATTGTGAAGACAGTCATTTCAAAGTGTTCATAGTTCAAGAAGATGTTTCCTTGTCAGTGAAAGGGGAAAATAACGGTGTTTTTCTTAATAAACTAAACAGCTGCCATCGCCACGCAAGTGTGTTGTGTATGTAAATATGTCTAACATTAGCTTACATGCAATGATATATTGCGTCATTAAATAACATAACACTGCGCCAGATGCTGCCGATGTTTCTCTTCGTGTGTGTGAGTGAGTGTGGTGTGTGAATGTGTTGTGTGTGTATGAGTTTGTGTGCACAGACCACTTATGAAATATTAGTCTGCCGTTGTTTTGTTTTTTCTTGTTGTTGTTGGTTGTTGTTGTTGTTGTGTACTCATGATGTAGTGGCTGCTGTCGTGAGGGACGAGATGACGATGAGGGTGGATTGACAGACAGATCAGCGTCGTGCAGATGAGAGGGTAGGGGGTGGAGGGTGTTGTGGCCTCTGCTACGCCTGTCAGTGTAGCTCTTCATTGTTTCTCAGTAAATTTGGAAAGGTGTGGGGGGGGGAGGGTTACCGGTACAACTATTTTGTTTCCAGAGTGTGAGAACATTTTATCCTGAGAAGGGCCGTGTGTGTGGGGTTACCTAACCGAACCAGTATATCATCTCCCCCTCCCCATCCTAACTGACCAATGAAGCACTAGTCTGTCAGGAGGGCATTTAGGTTATAGTGAAGCTCTGTCTTAAATGGTTCTTCATTAAAGTTATTGTTAAATGCCTTCGCGGAGGTGACACATTTATGAAAAAAAAATAATTTAAAAGGCTGTAGTGGTTGGATAAAAACACATCAGAATGTATGACTTTAAACTAACTTTGTGCCCCTGACTTTAACTAACTTTGTGCCCCTGACATTAAACTAACTTTGTGCCCCTGACTTTAACTAACTTTGTGCCCCTGACTTTAACTAACTTTGTGCCCCTGACTTTAAACTAACTTTGTGTCCCTGACATTTTCTACCAACTGGAACTGTTATAGTCACTCATATCCATCAAGTCATTATACGGCCTTACGAACAAGCAAAACTTTGGGGGGGGGGGGGGGGGGGGGGGGTACGCCTACCACCAGATGAGAACCGCGGATGTAGTCTATGTTAACTGTAGTTTTAAAAGTTGTCACTCTTAAATATTATAAACGAAAAACGAATTCATATGTTAGGTGGGACCATAGATATATATCTATGGGTGGGACAAACAAAGATCGATAATCCAATTCAAATATATATTTTTATTTGATTCGTTGTTATTTGTTTGTCCTTTTTCAACTCATGTTTTAATTACATTTGCCCCCCCCCCCCCCCCCAACTTACTTTTGTTGTATATATTTCATTTCTACCCAGTAAAAAAAAATTATTAAACATTGGCAGTAAAGGGGAGAGGTGGCCGTAGGTGTGTCCAATCATTTCATCACTTGATTCAATTAGAATTAAAACAAAACAAAAACATTGTACATCGTTTAATTAGACAATTATTGATCTGTGAATTGATAAATAGTTTCTCTAAATCGGTGACACATCGTCTGAATAATGGATACGCATGTTTTCTGTTGTTGTTGTTTTTTTTTATTATTTTACTTTCAATCCGTTCACTACAACGTTTGCCGTTCTTATGGTCTACAAAAAATGCCGAGCCCAGGTATTTGGGGGCCCGGGGGGAGGGTTTGACCTCTTTAGGGGCCCCTGCATTATGACATTCGACACCATAACATGAGATAATGTACTTAATATTTAATGTACAAAATAATTTGAGTCCCCCCTCAAGCTGATACGCGAGAGCACAAACAGTTCTTATACATTGGCAAACTAGGAGACAAGTCCCCCCCCCGACCGACCCCCCCCCCCCTCTGGCAGGTGGCCCAGGTCAGTTTCGAATGTTTCACAGGGTCCCTTTGGCCCAGGGTACCAACATTTGTGTGGAATTTTCTTCATAGAGCCTAAACTTATCATGGCTCTGCGCGAGAGAATCCTCAGCAAAGGATCCTTAGCATTTTCGACTATCCCGTTGACCCGCCGAATATTTTTAGAAACTCCCCCCCCCCAGGTGGACTAACAAGATGTAAATTATGAACGTAGAACTAAAATTTGTGACATTCCAGTTATTTCATGAGAATGAAGGTGTCGAGAGACTTTGTACGTCCATTTTTTTTTTTTTTTTACGAATTTGTAAAATACTAGAGAAAATAATGGAAAAAGTGATTACGATTTTGGGAACACCCCCAGTACAATTTGACGCCCGTCACGTAACACCATTAACTCGAAAAATAATAATTGATTGACATCAAGCCCAATATCAATGAACACTGATAACAAAATAACAAACTTCTGTCATCATTCATTTACTTAGCCATTTCACTGATGCATAATCGTCTATTAGTACGGCTCTGGCAACTGCAGTACTGTAGGTGTACAAGTTACGTTATCAATAGACACTACAAACCTACCAGCCACTAAGCTGATATGTACTCAATATATACATATATTGAGCTATGTACTCAGGGCCGGATTTACAGACAGGCCGACTAGGCCTAGTAACCCCGCGAAATTAGGGGTCCTAAAATGTTGAATAGTATACAAAAATTTAAAAAAAACTAAGCAATATATATTTTTTTTAATGCGGGCCTCAAATTTTTATTGACCTAGGGCTTCTAAAATTGCAAATCCGGCTCTGTATGTACTATAAATAACCACAATACAATAAAACACATGTTGAACATACAATTAAAAAAAAAAAAACATTATTTTTTTTTAATCTTTATTATTTTTAAAATAATTTTTTTTGTACATAATATTTTTATTTTAAAACATTTTTTTTTTGTTTTTTTTTAATAGGGTTATATCCATGGTGGATGATTTTTCTAAAATAGAGAGAAAAAAAATAAACATACATTTATACATCACTTATATATATAAATATATATATATAATGACAAAATCCACAATGGAGATTATTGACATGTGTGACACATACTGGCACATGTCTTGAATAAACATTAACTAAGACATCTGATATTTAGGTCACACTGACGATTAATAATTCATTAAAAATAATAACGATAATAATCACACTCAATTAATAAGCAAAAAAATATTTTAAGAAAAAAAAATACGAAAGAAATATTCAAGACCTGAACACCATAAAAAAAGACATCAAAGGCCACTAAAAGAAAAGTGGATATATTTTTTCTCTTTAAACATTTGAACTATTTAAAATTTACAGCCAATTTCAGCTGCAAAAACATAATTTACACAACAAGAGAAAGGGTGGAAGGGATCAACACATACATGTCTCATCAACCCAGGAGTTAGAAATCAGGACAAGCCACTGCACACACACACACAATACTCCACTAACCAAGATACATTTTTTCAAGATAATGAGACAACATTTGATTATTTAGGGAGGATAAAATATAAAGAGCAATGCAGGCTTCCAATTTCAACAGCATAGAGAGTTTTTTTTTTTTTTTTAAAAAAAGATGTGACCAGCAACCAGGAATTATCTGAGAGGTTATTTTCAAAGAGTGCAAACAGCCAGGGCTGTCTCAACCAGCATTATGGCTTCCTTTAATTGACATTTAGAAGAATGAAATATATGTCCATTAGGATGGGGCCCGCTAGCAATCGCTTGGACGATTCAATGTGTTGAGACTGCACTTCGTGCTATATTCAGGTGGGGTATTAGGGAAGCAGAGTAGAGAGCCTAACAAAAAATGTATACAGAAGAATCAGCAGGACAAAACAGAAAAAAAAAATGTATAAAACAATGCAGAATTAACATGCCCAAAAAAGATAAATATATGTTTAATATATGTGTGTGTTTATAAGATTTATTTATTTATAATAGTTCTCTCTTGGTTCATTATTTACACAAGGGAAGCAAAAAAATTAAAAAAAAAAAGACTCAATAAACATATTTTCGAGCAATAGAATAAGAGCAGCTGACACAACAGTTGAACGCCTTCACTACATTGGGTTGCTCTGTGAGTTGCCCTTTAAAAGACAGCCATGATTACAAATCCTTCAAACAGCCTGCAACATCTTTGTGTTAATAATCGAATAAAAATTAATTTTTTTTGTAGTTTTCACAAGAACATGACAGCTATTGTTTTAGCTTAGCACCACTAGACTGTATTTAGCTAATAATATATTGATGAAAATTGATTCATTAATATAATGGAAAGGTGGGGGGTGGGGTGGGGGAGTAAAAAACATCAACATAGTTTTGTAACACAAAAATTATTACAAAATTGAGCACAAAAGAACATGTAAAAATGCATCACTTTGAATTTGCACAGAAATGTTAATGAAATTACCCTAAATAGAAAACAATTAACAGAATTTTTTGTACATTTTTTTTCTTCATCGACCAGACATTTAAAAAAAAAAAAAGTGATGCCAACAATTTTTATATGCATAAGAATAACTGTCTAAATCACATTTACTGAATGAGAGAAAAGTGTATTGGCTAAGTAGGGGAAAAGTAAATATAAATAATTCACCAAGAAAACTTTTCACTAATGATTAAATTTGCTATATTTAACAAAAGGTTTCTGTATTGTCACAAGTCAAGACAAAAACAAAAAACACAGAAAAAATAGAAGAAATAAATGAATAAGTAAAGTATGGCCCCGAGTCTTACAACATCAAACATTTTTTTTTTTAAATAACAGACAAGTGACCTTGTTCCAGAGAAGAGAAAAAAAAAATAAAGGTATTGTTCATTAAAGATAAAGCCATCACAGAGTTTTTAATTAAGCACATGCACACAGACGAGGTAAACACCCATTAGTTAATAACAACAATAAGAGTTTAAAAAATATATAATGTGTATATATTTGTAAATATGAACGCACATCTCTTTATAGAGCCAACATATAGATAGGGAGCTTTAACAGACGGGGGGGGGTAAGGAGGAGTAAATAAAAAAAAAAAACATGAGAGCACTTGAACTATGACAGTGGAGAAAGAACTTGGTTTTAACAGATGCTGTGAAACTTTTTTTTTGTTTAGTATGTCACACGGAATGGACAGAGTATCAGTCTTTTATGAACACTTTTTTCTTTCATTATGTCAAAAAAAAAATATTTTAAGTTCACATTAACACCAACAATATTATTCAAAACAGAGCACAGAGAAATGAGTTCACTATCATTTTAAAAAAAAGAAGATCTTGCCAAAAGATAATGCTCCCCCAGGTCAAAGCTAAATAAATATACCGGCAATAAGACTAGTCAAAATATACAGCCATAAGTTTCTTGAGTTTTTTTTAAATCCAGATTCTAATTAAAATTTGTTTTTTTTTTGTAATAGTAAAATGTAAAAAAAAAAAACAATATAAAAACACTAATAACTTTAACATAATGAATGAAAAAAAATGAATGCCATAAGAGACAAAAAAAAAAGTAATACATCTTCAATTTAGTCAGAATAGGAAAAAGATCTAATGAAAGGAAAAAAAACTCATTGGAAAATTGCAGAGAATTTAATTTGGTAATAGCAAAACGATTTATTAAGACAGAATGCATCAATTTTAATTGTAAATTCTTGTTAGATATCACTGCAAAAAGATATATCACAAAGTTTATTTTTCCTTATTAGTGGTAAAAAACAAAACATTTGTAAAAAGAGAACAAAAAAATTATTGGAAGTTATACAAATTACGAAATTAAATTAATTTAAGCAAAGAAAAATTATCAAGAATTTCTAGTGCTTTGTTTTAATCATGAATACCTTTGAGCAAGACAGCTGTGAAATTAAATATCAGCCGACTTGACATTCTTATTTACTATTTTACTTCAACATTTTCAGCTTTTGTGTATAATAGTATAAACCAAATTTCAGTATGGTATAGTAAAAACAAATTAAAATGAATGTCACTGCATAATACTTCAGAATGAGACTTTATATACTTCAAATACAACATGACTATTGATATGCAACAATAGGCAAGATCAAAAAACAAAGTTATTACACTTTAGAAAACTTAGAAAATTTTTTCTATTTAAAAAAAGGAACCAAGTATATAACAAAAAAAAATTTTTTTTTACGGTGTTAAAATATGATATTTTTTAGAAGTCGTAAACAAATAAATATCTGTACAAACAAATTATCAATTTGAGACAAAGTATACTTTTATCACATTGAATGACTAAGATGCTCAGTAAAAGCAAAACATGTTTATCGGAAAAAAATTCTACGATGTTATCTTTTTTTTTTTTTTTAATTTGGATCATCCTTCTGGACATTTCACAAGTTTGAGAAAGTAAAAGACATCAAAAAAATTGTAAACCAAAGTGAAATAAAAAGTAAAAATGTAAAGGAAAATAAATACCAGCAAACCTAAACATTGCTGGCTATTAAGAAATAACGTTTTCAGTTTTATCCGATTTAATTTAATTTGTAAATCAACTCATGCAGCCTTATGTCTATGAGGTTTATGTTTATACATTTTAAACAAAATATAATCTGGAAGACAAAAGTGGTATTAACAAAAGTGTCCAAAGCTTTTTCTTCCTCTTATCGATTCTCTGCACTACAGTTTGGGAAAACAAAATGTATCTTTTTTCTACAATTTATTTCTTTTATGTAACACTAATCATAAAGTCTATTTTTGATTTGATTGTCTCAGAACTGTGCACTTAAAAAAAAAAAATATAGGGACCTTTGAATCTACATTTGGCTTGAATGAAATCATGTGAATGTTCAATAAATTAATCTTTCAGCAGATGTCACAGTAAACATAGTAAAAAATGCTAAATGTTTACACTAGATAAAAAAAATTTTTCAATATAATAAATTATTGGTATGGTAATCTGAAATGTAGACTGGGAAATTTAACGTACTCACATGTTAATGGTGATAATAGTCAAAAAAATTCTACTTATAATTATGCTAAAATTATTTTTAAACACTTCCTAAAGCACATATACAAAAAATATTCATTTCAGTTCATTTATTTGAAGTCAAATTAACAACATTTATTTTTGGCTCAAGACCTCTATACAACAATGGAATTTTAAGAAGTCATATGATTAATAACAAAACTGGCAAAAAAAAAAACTCCCAGAAACTGAAATAGTACTCCGATCATAACTTCTATTATGCCATCATCTCTGTGATATCCATATATAACAAAATTAATCAGGAAAAGAATCAACTAAAGCTTAGAATAAATCTTTTTTTTTTTAATACAGATAAAAATAAACAAAATGTTAAAAATAGAACTAGCCACTCTGAGCTGAAGAAAATAAAATAGAACTTTTGAAGATGTAAGCTTTCAAATACTTTCTGATTTTAAACTAGGGCTAGGCACTAAATGAAGGCCGAATATGATTTTTTTTTTTTAAAACATATGATACCTTGCATTATTTTAAATATTTCATGTGAATTCTTAAATGTAAAGAAAAAGATAACAATGTTTTCATTTTTCGATAACTATTCTCAAACAGTGAAAATCACTACATTTCTGGGTCATATTAAAAAAAAAAAAAACCAGATCCATTATTGTACGGATCAAAGAATACAAATAAATATAGATTTACTACAATCTGGCATTTACTGTATTTCTTTTTATATCTAATCCTCCCATTTATAAATATTAATGAAAATTAGGTTGCTTCCAATAAAAAATATTAATTAAAAAAAAAAAGATTTTAAAGTGGGGGTGGGGCATTGACAACCATTGAAACACTGAGCTAACTTTATTTGTATATTTATGGTAAAAAAAATAATTTCATAAATTTCAATTAAAATATAAATCAAATTTAAAATATAGAATCAAATTTACCTAATATACTTTAGCATTTTAATTCTTTAAAAAAAAAAACACCAGTAATATTCAAATAATCAACTGCGCCAAAGGCTAGAAGCTCACATCTATATCAGCTTAATGTAGAAATATTTTCAAATATAAATATTTCTATTCACTAGCTTTTACAAAATTTTAAGACACCATTACCTTCCTGCTAAGATCTTATTTATGAGACTTTCTCTCGTTAATATCCAATATTTATCAGAAATAAAAAAAAATCCACTTTCTTTTTCCATTTGAAGGGAAAATATAATTTAAAATACTGCCACAAAAAGATACCTGCAAATGTGAACATGCACTTGCAAGAATGAAAAAAAAAAACGAGACGTATCCTCAATACAACACTTTTAAGAAAAAATCCACTGACACATGACGTTCACAAAAGTTTTGATTCAGTGTTGATATTTACACCCTATGCCACAGTAGTACAACAAATCAGCCTCAGAAAAAAATATATCATTATATGGATTTGTTCACTATTCAACTTGATATCAATTTGGTATATTTACATGTTAAAAGAAAAAAATATTAATCATCCAACAGATTTATAAGAAGACACTGATTATTCTGAGGGTATCACTGTTCAGCAGAAATTTAAAAAAAAACTAATATAATAAATATCCATTAGCAGCAGAAAAATATGAAATATTTAAACAGTGCATTTTTTTTAAAGTTTTTTTTTTTGTTTTATATAATGTACAAATAAAATGGTATGCAAAATAATCCATAAATTTCAAAATGATCAAAAAGCCTCCTCTTCAACTTGCATGTTTAGACGATTTCCTTTCCTTTTTTAAAGAAAGTGGAGAAAAAAAAATAAAAAGTTGTGCATGGTCTTTTTCAATCTCTAATATATTACCCTTAGGAATTCGGTGTTTCTGACTAAGAGCAGTGCAGGAATGGTGGGCAGTAAGGGCACGACGAAGAAATGCTTATCTGGTGGTATGATGAGGAAGGCATGGGATAGTTGTAGTACTGGTTGCTACTTCCATTGGTGTCGAAGGGCCCGTAGAAAACCTGATCAATGACGAGATTATTCAGCTGATCCAACTGATGCAGTTCGACACATTTGATCTGTGCCTTCCGCTCCTGGGCCATGTACACCTGGTACGCAAGCTGGTGGATAAGGTTGAGAGTTTGACGTCGTTCATGGCCCATAAGGCAAATGGTGCTCTCATCCACAACCCGGTACAATGTCGTGAGGTACTCGTATTTCATATCCTCATCACCATTGAAATGATTCACTAGATAGGCTTCCAGCTTCTGACGCTGCTGGTTAATGTCACTGAAATCTATGAAAAACCTTGAACACATATATCTTTCCATTGTTCGGATGTCTATTTCATTAGCTGGGGTGTAGCCTCGGACAAGGAGGTTGCAGTATTTGAGCAATCCACCACCCCTGATTTCTTCAGGGTTTCTCGTGGCGATAAGCTTGTTATCTAGGTGATACCATGCTTCTGCAAAGTCTCCATAAAGGCTCTCAGCAACAATAGTAGGGTAGAAGTGCTCAGTCATGGGAGCTTCTGATATGTCATAAAAAGTCAAAAGGCTATCTAAAATAATTTGGAAAGAGTCTACACTGAATTCAAACTGGCGTTTCATTTTATCTACAAACTTTAATTCAATGTTTTTACGAGTGTTGTGTGACAGGGAGATTAGACTCCACCTGTCTCCGTGTTCATTGCACACTTTTACCATTTTCTGAACATAGGCTTCCTTTAGACTGCAGCTGCTGATTTTGTCTTTGTTGATACCTTCTGGAAGAAAGTTGACAAGGCAACCAAGAACACAGTTTCTAATTTTCTGAAGCTCATTCTGATTAGACAAGTCCACACCGAATATTAAGTCTACATCGTTGAACTCTTGAGCATTCGTAGTTCCCAGAACGTAGCTTGCGACACCACCGTTCAGACGGAACGATCTAACACTGACACCTTCAGCTGTCAATTTATCCTTAACAGCCTGAACGAGATCTTTCAGCTTAACATCAAGTGTTGGAAAATTACCTCTACCATGAATTGGGATGACATCTTCCATAACTTCATGTAGCCTTGCTACTTGTTCGTAACAGAGAACTTGAAAACGATTGCTGCCATTGACGGAAGCCATGCCGGGTATGGTAGAAGGTTTAGCCGTGTCTGCAAGTAAAGATGAAAAAAAAAAAGATGTTACGAACGGCTTCCCTACCTTGTAACCTACTGCCAGCAACCCGGCAGAGCGTAATGTGCAGTTTAGGCAACTTCTTACGCATTCAATTATAAGCCCTCTAACAGCCCTTGTGAAAATAAATCACTACGCGATAAAATAAGCAATGTAAACAAAGGCTTACTTCTGGGAAAACAACATCTAAAACTGATATTTGACATAAACAAAGTTAAATGTTTTAAATATAAAATTAATGGATGGTTGAAACTGCTTTTATTCACTGAAATTTGCAACTTTTTCTAGATATTTCGACAGACTAGTTTACTCCGCATAAACAGCTGATGGCCGAATTAAAGCCTGTTTCTGATTGGCTGAATGAAGAATAACATACTGGGCCAGTCGAGACTGTCAGGTCGCGGAGTAATAGAGAGCGTTTGCTTAGAAAAGACCGAGTGGTGAGAGACTAAAAATTTTCCGTAAAAACTTCGGTCCTAAATTAGGTACTGAAATTTTTTTTTCAGCGAAGTTAAGCACCACAATTAATAAAAAATTGAAATCAATATGATAGCTCTGATTTAAAATGAATTTGTTAAACTCAGTCGTAAGGATAGTTTCCTAAATACTACTTTCAAACAGTTGTTCAGCTGATGGGGAGCTAAAAATAGACATAAACATTGCGTCTCCGATTCTCCCCCTTCCCCAATACAAAATATTTTTTTAATAGATCTACTTCTTTTCAATTCATTTTAAAATTACATGCTAAGTGTATATATGCTTATTATTTATTTTTTGCGACAAATTAGCATTATCAGGTCTTCACCGTTAGGTAGCATATGGTAATTATCTATCAACATAGTCGTAGTAGTTTTAATTTATTTCTGGTTTTTATAACTAATGATTTATTTTTGTAACACCGATATATGACCTAATATATTACCCTAAACACTATTAAAATAAATAAATGCAGATATCAGTCTATAAATACTTACGTAATTGCAGATTTTCTATGTCTTTTGCTGAAACGATTTAAAGATAAGTTGATAATTCGCAATGCACAGCAATTACGTTAAGTTCTAAAAACAACATATTTTAGTGTTTATTTGTTTTTTAAATAACACTTTTTTTAGAAATATATTTATAAACGAAGACGTCAGATTGTTTCAAACATAGTAAAATATAAAATAAAGAAGGGAAAATGTGATTTAAAAACTGCTTCTTATTATACTAACACAGAAAAAAAAAAACAGTCAGTGAATCTTGGTACTGAAACGAAGAAGAAACTTTGTAAAGCAAACCACCAAAAGACTCCGCTCAACGCCAGCGTGCCAACTGAGCCCTTAAAGCTAAGCACTCGAGAGAAAATAGCTTGATAGGGTTAAAAATAGAACTGGATACTTTTCTTCCATTCATAACACACGGAAGAAAGGGGAGGGGTGGGGACGCATGAGCGAGAGAGACAATTTTTGTGACGAAAGCTTTTTTTTTTTTTAAAAAAAAGAGACGTCGGATGGGTGGAGGAAAGGGGGAGGGGGGTGGGAGAAGGAGAGATGTGGGTGGTGATTTACGTCACTGACAACGAACGAATCAATAATCTATTCACATGAGAAACACCCCCCCCCTCGTTTTCCCTCTCCCCCCCCCCTCCCCACCAACCGACCACCGATTCCAGAAAGGTCACCATGATACTTGAAAGAGATGAGAGCGCGAAACCATTCTTGCCTTATAAGGGAATCCCTAAACAAGAATGTAAATATTAGGAGCACGTGGCAGTAAACAATACAGTATGAATTAAATGCTCAAATGAGAACCTACTGACTGGGGGGGGGGGCTGTTAAAGTAGTTTTGTTGTTGTTGTTGTTGTTATTTTTTTATTGTTACCAAGTGTTATTTAACGAACGATTTGGCTTCAACAACGTGAGCTCTCGATGTAGAAGTCTGAAACTAATTCATAGCCTCAATCTATCTATACAGAGGTGGTCTAAAATGGATCTAATGACTCACAGGCGTACCTAGTGTGTGGGGGAGAATGGGGGGGGTTCAAATTCGAAAGTCCCCCGGGCCCCAGCTTGAAGGGGGGCCCAATTTTTTTCATTGAATATAAAGTACATTTTCTCATGTCATGGTGTCGAATGTCAAAATGCAGGGGCCCTCAAAGAGGACAAGCCTCCCCGGACTCCCAAATCCCTAGGTTCGGCACTGTTATGGCTGCTCTTCAATGACATTTGTGCGGCTCCCAATGAACCAGTATTTCTTTTGTTTAAAATTCTAATGTTCACTTAAATTTCGTTTGAATTGAACTGCAACTCTTCAAAATCTAGGTGTGGCTCGTATCTACATCACGTGAGGACAACCCTGGTGCCGGGCCACTACTTCTCTTTCTTGGTCTGGCTCCGGAAACGTTACAAAACAGTTTGAACACCATTGATGGTGGTGGTTGGTGATATTTAAAAAGTAGCGCATTAGTTAAATGATCAATTAATGAGGAAACAAAACAAACAAATCGTCCAAGTTTTTATCACGTCGAACTATTGTACACGTTCACTGACACAATGACAGAAACAATGAAAAGATGTTTTACATGGGTCTGTCTGTCTGTCTAAGTAAGTATTACTGTGTAGTTTTTCTCGGTTCTATCCAGTAGACTATATACTATGTAATGTGCACGCAGATAGGCAGACAGAAATACTGACATAAGATAGACAGACAGATACATAGACATATTGATAGACAGACAGATAGATAGATAAATAGATAGATATATGATAGATATATGCTAGATAGATAGATAGATAGATAGATAGATAGATAGATAGATAGATAGATAGATAGATAGATAGATAGATAGATAGATAGATAGATAGATAGATAGATAGATAGATAGATAGATAGATAGATAGATAGATAGATAGATAGATAGATAGATAGACCCATCTGCCATGTATTGGTGTGTTTGTTAGGTGTAAGCTGCACAGACTTTATACGCCAAAGCCAAAACATATCTCGCCTTGACCCTTACCTAACCCCCCCTCACCTGTTTTTTCCCCAATATCTTGGAAGTTTTATTCACCATGGCTGTAGTGTTATCACGACCGATCTAGACGTTGGGAGGGGGGGGGGAGAGACACCGACTGACGTCACAAGGCTGACAGAAGAAATAAGTAAAAAAGAAAGGAAGTAAAGACAAATCTCTGCGAACTATGGTCTAACCGTCTCAGTACAGAACACGGACAGCTCAGACCAACTGTTACGTTAACACATCCATTCTGGACAGTTGCCCTTACCTCGGCCGGGCAACTCCCCCTTTCCCCTTTACGACGTCACCATTTATAATCTCTCTCTCTCTCTCTCTCTCTCTCTCTCTCTCTCTCTCTCTCTCTCTCTCTCTCTCTCTCTCTGTCTGTCTCTCTCTCTCTCTGTCTCTGTCTCTCTCTCTCTGTCTTTCTCTCTCTCTCTCTCTCTCTCTCATTTCTTCGCGGTTCTTTTTTTCTCGTGTTATGTTCAAGCCAATCTTTAAATTTCGTTATGCTGCCGGTGTTGTTGTTTGTGTGTATGTGTGTTGGAAACTTTGGTCATTCTTGAAGAGAAACTCTGTCAAGTATCAAGGGAAACGACTAGTCTGTCTTGGAAACATTTTTTTTTATCAACTGGAGGGTTATCTTTTCCTATCACGGCGGCGCACACTGTTGAGTGTCCGTAACCCTACATAAAGGCGATAAAGCCACCCAAAAAAAAAAAGTCCGGGTGGGTGAAAAGCGTGGGAACGAATAGGGAGGGCGAATAAAGAACCAAAAAAAAAAGAACTGTATAGGTATAGGAGGGTGGGGAGAGAAGGGCATCATACCCTTGCTGCCGTATTACCTACGTTTGGATTGCTCATCAGTGGTGTACTCTGCGAAGAATACGGGCGTGCGCGCAGGCAAGACGTGACTTTGTCTTACCTTCCACAATATCTGTCAAGTCCCTGTGTAAGGTTGATATTTTTCTCTCTTAGATCCTATAAACCAGTGGAACCCAAACCCCCGGGCCGCGGACCGGTACCGGTTGTGCAAGAATGTTACTGGGCCGCCCAAGAAACATCAAATCATTTCCTTTTTATTTTTTTATCTCGTGATTTTGCGACTTTCCATGGACGAGAAATATTCCCCACTTCCGGTGCGCCGCGGTGAATTTATCAAACGCTGACCGGTCCGTGGTGAGAAAAAGGTTGGGGGACCACTGGTTTAGACCACTATAGTGGCGGTCTTTTTTTGTGTGTGTGCATTTAGTGTGCAATTCTTTATTCCCCACCCACCACTGCCGATAGTGCAGTGACCATATGGAAAAATGCCAGGTCAAACCATTAGCATGATATTTTAGCTAGACCAGAACACTGGCTATACTTTTGCAGCATATACTAATTTCTCGTATTATTAAGAGCGAAAAAAACACAATGATATAAATAATGGTACAATAGACGAAGCGCTTGTATGATGTGCTTTGTAAAAGCAAAAAAAAAAATAATAATAATAATACACTGAAATGTGTAGATGTATCTTAACAATGGTATGAAGTAGAATATGTGTTAACATAAAAATTTTAATGAGAAAAAGCTATAAAATTGAAATTTTAGTCCGCGTATTACATTACTATGCATACATGCGACGAACAAACTCATACTTTAGTTACCTGCATATGTAATGTTCTACACATTCTAATAATAAAATCATTAAAATACAATGAACAGAAGCGTAGTGAGGGGTGGGCAAAGGGGGGAAGGGCATCATGCCCCGGGCGCTACTCACAAAGGGGCGCCAAATGGTATATTTTACATATAATATTATATGGTTTTCAAATGTTGGGGGGGGGGGCTAAAAAGGTTTTGTGTCCCGGAAAACAGTAACATATATGTATATAATATACAAATGTCGTTTACTCGCCTAATACTTGCTGTTGGCATGTGCTCACTGGTCTGGCTACGAGCATTATCGCATGGGGGGAAAAAACAGCTTTAATAATTACAGAAATGGATGTCAAATGGAAGGGCTGGGAGGGAAGGGGGGGGGGTGGGGTATAGTCTTCATACAGCAATAGGCACTCAAGAGCTTTGCTGGACAATAATGTTATATGTAGTTACACCGAGTGAGTAGGGGGTGTTTTTTTTTTATGTTATAGTTTGTGATTTAACAGAGCGGTTCTGAAATTGTTCTTAGGCCAAGTGTACAATCTCCCATCCCTTTATTTATTATTACCACCACAGTGAAACACCTGTCCACTTGTGTGCACCGAAACCTCGGAACACAAACAAAGCAGCTACGAACAAAAAACTTTGAACAACGTAGGTCTTGGAGCACGACTAATGCTGCTTTAAATTAGGACTCGGTGTCACGCGGTATAATAGCAATACACAGTTGTTTAGTATTCATATTATTGATTCGACTCAAATACAATTCGATTATTTCATTTGATTCTTGAAGCTGATTAAGTTTTTGAAACAACGTTCCACTGTGCTATTATTATTTAATCTTCGGCCATTTTTACTATTTCACACGGTAATTTTTTTTAAATTATTCGATATTTTCCCCCACAGTACATCGGTGGGTATTGCACACCAAGGCAATGGTGAGCTGGAAGGTTGTGAAAAAAAGGGGCGCTATGCAACTAATGAAATACTGAACAAGAGTGTAATATAGGAACCCAATTAAATAAGTTCATTTCATTTATTACCTAAAGCTCTTTTTTTCTTGATATTAATTTTATCACCCACTCCACTCCAACAACTTTCCCGACCAAATTATTGTATACCATCATACCATTCTTCAAATATATTACCATCCTCCTCACCCCCCTCAGACGTTACGTGAATAAATGATCGAACCTTTATAAGATTTTCAATTCACTGACATATATATATATATATATATATAGGCTATATAACAGAATCACACACACAATCAGTGGCATTCTTCTATGTGTTTAGGATTTGGGGAGGGGAAATGGGGGGGGGGGGGGAGGGAAGGCTTATGAATAGATTCTGGGACCAGTTTGGCTGTTCATAGGAACAACTTTACGCGTGTTAAAACTGCTGTAGCAGTTGGTGCGATTACGTCATCACATAAAAAAATTTGTTTGCCAAATTTAATTATATAAAAGTCTAACCCCCTCCCCCCCCCCCAAATCCTTTCCGCAATTCGCAAACAGATGTTTCGTGACATTCTTAATACAATCATACAATCCTTTCCTCCCTGTACAGCGAAGCGACACGGGGGTAATGTTGTTACGCGACCTTCAGCACGGAGATGTATCTGTGTGTGTGTGTGTGTGTGGTGTGTGTGTGTGTATGAAACACTTAGAAGAGAGCATCATAATACACAACCTGAGCTCTTCCCCCTTATTTCATTTCACGCCAGATATTTTCGGAAACGCAGGTAGATTTAAGAGAAATATATGTATATATATATATATATATATATATATATATATATATATATATATGTATATGTATATATATATATATATACACACATACAAGAGTGACGGCCTTCACCTTGGTCTTTTGTCGTGTAAATAGCAACCACGCCCATGTACTGGAACGAATTTTTTTCGTGTAAATTAACAACGTAAATATTTCGAGAATGACAAAATGCTAATTGAATATTTTGAGATTTCTTTTTTCAGTTGCTCAGAAATAACTTTTGTCAACTATGGTTTATATAGTTCTCGGACTTTATCTTAGTATTACCAGGGGACATCTATAGATCGGGCGAATTGTTGTCTTGGTGCCGGGACCACACTGAGGTGAGGCTTTCACTGCTTAGGACAAGGGGGAGGGGGGGGTAAAAAGGAAGGCTGCCGAGATTTTTTTTTTTTAATCCAATAAATGATTTAGGATATTTCAAACAGTCAGTACCGTCACAAGGAATGGCAATCTGATAACTTTCAGGGGGTGTGGGGGGCACAGAAGAGGGAGTCAGAGAGGATCCCTAGTTTTTAAACATTATTTTAGGATTCGACAGCGTTAGTTTTTTTTTTTTAAAGAGTCCCCTAAAATTATTTTTTGCCTAGATGTCATCAAAAACATCTGCTGGCTCTGGATTACGCCCCTTTATTAGCCTTTTAAATAAAGAAATATAATTGGTTAAAAGACATTGGGGTCTCGGTACGCTTGGGCCCCCTCCAGGTGAGTTTCCAAGGTGGGCCCAGGCCTTAAAAGCGGCCGTGAACTTTCCCGGCCCTCAAACACCCCTGTTTTGAAAAGCTCACTTACGTCGGTGTATTACAACAAAACAAAAAAACTTGGCCTCGTACATTCACGTCATCACGAGGGAAGATTGCACGATGACTGGGCTAAAAAAAACTGTGACACACTTGGACCTCAAGCCAACTCATGCGTCCAATCGATGCAAACTGACCTAAACCATAAATAGTCCATTATCATCATGATTTACCACCACGGTCATATTCCGCCCCACCCCACCCCCACCCTCCTTCCCCACCCCATTTGCCAAAAACCAACCACCTGGCGGAGATATTTTAGTAGCTGACATAACAGTAAATGTGAAACAGTGTTTAAATATCAGCCGTGGTATTAGCGCAGCACGGGACTGAATGTCAGGTGAAACCCTATATATCTGATTTCTGTGTCATCTTTATGCACTTATGTTAATTCAAATGTGTCAACACTGTTTTGTTTTTTGGTTAAATACAGGGCTGCCAACATGTATATTTTCTTTCCTTATCTAAATACATTTTGAGTCATCTAATTTTAAGAAAAAGAAAAATTGTATCGCATAACAGATCTAAGGGGACGGGTGGTCGAGTGGTGTAGAGCGCTCGACTGTCGAACGGAGGGTCCCGGGTTCGAATATCAGGTCCTGGTGAAAGTCCCCAAGTCCACCCAGCTTTAAATGGGTACCTGACTTTAAGTTGGGGGAATACAGGCGGCTGGGCGTTGTGCTAACCACACAACTAACCCCTTCATATGCCGAGGTTATAGAAACAGATGAATTCTACACTTCATCTGCCCCGATGGCCCGTTAGGGTTAAGGGAACTTTACTTTACTATAATAGATCTAGATTTTTTTCCTTTTATTTAGATTATTTTGATTATTTTTCCATAATTTATAAGTATCCACATATTTTTTTTATAACTAATTCTGGATAATTATTAAAAAAAGGTTGGCAGTTTTGGTTAAATATAAGGGGCGGTAATAAAGTATTGGAATGAACTAACAGATTGAAATGTTTATCAAGGTGTGTCGTATTTTTTTTTTTACATGTAAAAGTTTGTTAAAAAGTCGATTTCAGTGAAAACGTTTTGAGTGGAGAAGTCATGACGTAATGCCGAACACGCCTCAGACATTAAACAAAACGTTTTTTTTTTAAATGTAACTAGCGAATTTACTAAAACGTAACCAATTCGTTTTTCAAAGTGTGAACAATACGTTGGGACGTAAGCAATACGTTGGGACTTGGACAATACGTTGGGACGTAAGCAATACGTAGGGACGTGAACAATACGTTGGGAGGTACACAATACGTTGGGACGTGAACAGTACGTTAGGACGTAACCAAATACGTTGTAAAAGACGTACCCAGCACGTTATACTAGATGTAAATACGCCATAAACACGTCGGGAAAAAAATTAATATGTTATTGAAATAAAAAAAAACTAATGCATCATTCAAAAGCGTAAAAGGTCAAACGTAACAAATACGTTTAACACAACGTTCCTGATACGTTATACAAAGTAACAGCGCTGCTGCTTATAATACACATTTAACACTACGCAATGTTTACCTAAAACATAAGCCGTATTAAACTTAGGATAAATAAACTATTGTAAGATCAAGGGCTTGTACAAAATGACGTAGAAAATATAATTTTTATTATTATTATTATTATTATTATTATTGCTATGAGAGTCATGCTTTTAATTGTGTTGTTTGTTTGTTTTTCAATTGGCTATAAGTATTGAACACATTTTTTGTTGTTGTGTTTACGTGTCATATACAATGTTCACGACTGTTAAAAATCTTATTAGAAAAACTAACCTATGCAGTTGTGTTGACATGGACATTCCATTAGAGCATGGTTAGAACTGTGTCATCTTATAATGTGCATTCAGCTATGTAGGCTAATACCTGTAGTGTTTGAGATCCCTTGTAAAGTACTATACATTCAGTACTATAGATTCAGTACTATACATTCAGTACTACACATTCAGTAATATACACTCAGTACTATACACTCAGTACTATACACTAATTACTATACATTCAGTACTATACATTCAGCAATTTACACTCAGTACTAAACATTCAGTACTAAACATTCAGTACTATACATTCAGTAATATACACTCAGTACTATACACTAATTACTAAACATTCAGTACAACACAGAGACTATAGTTAAAAAAAAAACAAAATGATGCTCCCAGTACCCTCCCAATGTTATATATTATCATAAAATGATTAACTGCCTGACAAATGATTACACCTGTACTTGTGCCCAATTCATAATTAATAAGCCATAAAGTTGGGGGGGGGGGAGGAATATTACGATTTCCAAGGATTCATTCGGGAACATTATGGCCCATTCAGACAGTTAAAGACCACTTGTCTAAGGACACTAGGCTCATAAAAACGCCTTTACCACAAGCATAGGATAGCGACATTTTTAAAACCCGGAAAATGAATGAAATAAAAAAATAAAACCACAGAATTCATTAAGTCTTTACTTCTATCCATCCCCCGCCCGCACCTTACGTTACAATTTTGTCAAAACAGCCCGTCCCTTTACACCCTCCCCCCTTTTCCCCTCTCGGTCACTGTGTCCTAGTCACACACACGCAAAGACACACAAACACTTTTACAAACATGACATTTATAGTGAGGGTGGGTGTGTGTGGGGGGAGGGGGGTTGTATTTAATAACCTAATTATACTTGAGCTCCCCTACTTTTAATTGTCAGGAACATGTGTGACGACATACACCTTGAACGCGCGCCAAAGGGAGAGGGGGGTATTCAAATGAGACCACCCCCTCACGCCATTGTGCGTATTCATTCATCTACTTTTTCACATGCAAATTGCGCAATGGACGTTTCAATTATTTTTTTTTTGGTTATGAATTGTTATTTTCTTGATTTTTGTCATGCGTTTATACCTACGTTCATTGTTTTGTTTTGTAAATGTACATCAGTTGAAAAATTCCAGCGTGTGGAATGATACGATGAAATCTTTTAGATCCTATTAACCGTCAATGGGACGATTTTTGCAGTGCCCTTTTTTCATCCCCATCATAGCCGATAGTGCAATAACCGCGGTGGCACCACGGGAGCTATAGCAGAGACTTTAACCATGAAAAATCGGCTAACTTAATTAAAAATATTTTTGGGGTTTTTTTGTAGAGCCCTTCTTTCATCCCCACCATAAACGGGAGTGTAATGTTCATGGAGGCACTACGGGAGACATGGAGGGTACTTTTACCATGGTCTTCGCCGCAGTTCGAACCCGGAAACCCTCGAGTCTACAGTTGAGCATTTTACCGCACGACCATCCAGCGCGATTCAAGCTAAACTCATTGCTCCTGTGGCATACGACACTTCTGGCCCTGAGACCTGCTTTAGCACGTGAATGTCATTAAAGACGTCACATCTCATTTTGTGAAAGGACCTTCCTCCCCCCCCCCCCCCCGTCCATGATGAAGGATCCTTCGTCCAGAGCCTTGAAATACGACCCTCTAAAGTCCACCGCCTGTGACGGGCAGCCCTCAAAAGTCCTGCACCTGTGACAGTCAGCCCTCAAAAGTCCTGCACCTGTGACAGGCAGCCCTCTAAAGTCCTGCGCGATGTGAGTGATGAATACGTGCTGTGTATGTGTGATTGGGTAGATCGCGGAACTCTCCTGTCGCTGGCGGTGATATTTTTAGACATCGTAATATCAACTTCTTGACAGACACGTCACGCCATGAGGTGGTGGGGTGGTGAGGGGGGTGGGGGTCGTTTGAGGGGGAGGGGGATCGCGCGTTGTTGGTTTTAAAACACTAATGAATAGAAAAACAAGCAATTAAGCCTGTTCCATTCTGGACACAGGACGTGTTAGCGCATTTTCGTGTTATGTATCAGTACGTTTGTTAGCTTTCAGTAAATATTTGTAAATTTTGGAAATGTTTATAAATTCAATTGTGTAATGCATATATCTGTAAAAAAAAAATTATAAAGACGTTTCTTTATATTTGAAAAAAAGTTATTGTCTCTTAAATCTAACTACAAGTGGTTTGTGGTTACTGAAATAGGACTCATAATTGAAAACATTCAAAATTGTAGTCATTTAATCGTCCCAAAACTCCGTCAATTGTTGCATAGCTCTGATACTTTCAATTAAACTCAGAACACAAGCTTACTATTTCATTTGATGAGTTTCTTAATAAATCTTGGTGAAACTACATGCTGCAGTATTTCGCACCAAATGAATGGGTTATTGAACGTACAAGGTGTATATATAATATATAAGCCCCTTAGGAGCCCTGAAGCCCGGCCCTCAGAGGTCCTATCGCGAAATGAACTTTTGATGTACACATGGCAGGCCAAGACCTACAAAATGATATATACATCATGGGTCTAGGACTTATAGTTGCTGAGATATAGCGCTCCTTTATTAATATAGCTTATATAGTAAAAAACGGTACTAAGGCCCCTTTTACGGCCCTGAGAGGTCAGATCGCGAAATGGAAAAAAGTCATTTCTTGGCAGGCCAAGACCTACAAAATGATATATACATCATGGGTCTAGGACTTGTTTAAAATCGTTTTTATAAAGAAATAAATCTGTGACGACCCTGAATATCAACAAGATTGACTGGTGGGGTTCACCTAGTCGTGTTCATTTATTATTAGCCTGTAAATCGCAAAAAAAAAATGAGAAGCTTATAAAAAATAGTGGGACGGATGGCCGAGTGGTGTAGATACTCGACTGTCAACCTGAGAGTCCTGGGTTCGATCCTCGGTGAGGCCCATAGAATTTTTCCAGGTGAAATTTGGTGCAAAGTCGTCCCACAAGTCCACCCAGCTTTAAATGGGTACCTGACTTAAGTTGGGGAAGTAAAGGCGGCTGGGCGTTGTGCTAACCACACAATCCCTTCATATGCCGAGGTTATAGAAACAGATGAATTCTATACTTCATCTGCCCCGATGGCCCGTTAGGGTTAAGGGAACTTTACTTTTATAAAAACATATTCTTTTATTATTTTGATTGATTTAAAAATAAATAAATTAATAAGTAAACACTTAAATTGTGGTGCAAAATATTGAACAAAACTTTGTATAGATTACCAAGGTCTTTTTATGACTTTTTTTTTCATTATATATATTTATAATATGTATATATATATATATATATATATATATATATATATATATATATATATATATATATATATATAAGGCAATACCACGAAGCCATCAAACGGGTGTGGGGGTGCTGTTCTATTTTTATATAGTTTTGGGAGACGAAGGCTGCCTTATTCCCCCCCCCCTTTTCTTTTTACAAACATCCCACATCCACTCCTACGACTGTTTTGTTAATTCACCAAATAATGGATTTCTGGTGATCAAGTTATATCACGGGAATGTGCGGTTAGAACTACGTCGGGGGGGGGGGGTCTCATCAGGGCTCTCACCGGGGCTCTCATCAGGGCTCTTGCTCTCACCGCGGCTCTCATATAGACTTTCAGGTTGACATTCAGAGCCGTATTTTATAGGATGGACCAGCCATGGGCACAACTGCGGCCCGCTTGACTTGTTCAATCCTGCCCGCGGCCCGCCGCTCGTTTCAGAGTGAAGCGCGGCAAAGTCCTTTAATGGTATGACGTTTACAGGTGATGTAGGCCTACATTGGTTCACGTCAACACCCACTCTCTCGGTCCGCCCCGCCGGTCAAAGTATTGGTATACCTATGTGGCCCGCGACTCAAAAATGTCTGCCCACCCCCATGGTATGAACCAATAGGCGCCCCCACAGATAAAGATTCCCCCTTTTCAAGCCATGATTTGTAATTAAACCTATTAATAGTTCCTCAACAGATACGTTTGCCTTACTCCCCCCCCCTCCTTGTTCCAAGTCCTTAAGAATAAATATAGGGCCATGCCTACCGATAGAAATATCGGGCCCCTTGGCAGGGCTGTCACGGGCACCCCGTGCTGATAATAATATTTTCAAAAGTTGAAACTCGCCGGGCCCCTAGGCTTTGACCCCCCCCCCCGCCCCCCTCGTCGGCACTGTATAGGGCATATACATTTATATGAGGGTCTCTGCTTACAGTCATCACATTCCGATATAACAGTATTACTATTGAGATTATTTAATTTACTTGTTTAATTCTTGTTCGTATTAGTTTGTTTTGTTTTTTTTTAGTTTTAGTTTTTGTTTATGTTTATGTTTTATTTTTAAAACAACACAGTTGGCAGCTTTTTTTGCAGTTTTTCTATCTGCAAGATAGAAATCTTAAACTTCTTAAACATATTTCGGAAATCCAATCCATTTGTTTTTCTTTAGACACCTGAAAGCAATTCCAATATTTTGGAAGCTGCACCTGTTTCAGAATCATTACTGGCATCATTATAAAATACCTGTGTATAAGAGTGTTTTCAAATTGCTTAATATGCACGTGAGTGAGCACGCTCGTCCGTTGTGTGAGCGTGGGTTGGTGGGCGTGCGTGCGTGCGTGCGGGCTCTCGCGTATTGAATACAATAACCGCACATCCTCAGTGTACTCACCACGACGGTTAATATGAAAATACTCAGGGCGTTATGTTCCATTTCTCCCTTTTATCCCCCTAAAAGACCAACCACAACTCCCTAACTCCATCATTGTTGCACACACACACACACACACACACACACACAAATAACTTGCTATATATCACTATTGCTAGGGATTGGTCAAGTCCATTTTCAGTCACCGCGGGGGTGGACGAGGTTAACAACAATTGACTTTAATTTTTTTTTTTTTAATTGTATTTCTTTTTTTGAGGCGAGGTTATGAACTTTAGCATTTTAATTCAAAGCAGCCCGCTCTCTCTCTCCCCCCCCCCCTCCTTGTTTTTTTTCCTTCTTCCAGCCATTCAATTGATTAACTCTCCTGTTCCACCGCTCCACTCCTCCACTGGCTGCATCCTAGACTCACCGCCCACGACATTCTCTGCAGCTATGGGAAGAGAATGTTGCGAAATATTGACTTCCATTACCCTTGTTCAATCATCTCACCGCAATATTCTTTCCTCTCCTCCCGCGCGCACTGTTTTATGGGGGGGGGGATTTTCCCGATGGCTAAATTTAGCTCCAAGCAGGCACGGGCCCAGAATCAATGGTGATCACAATTTTTATAATCGTTTATTTCTTATACGCATGTGCGTGGGTGTAATTTCAGCGCGTATGATAAAGAGCGGTGGGTTGGCGTGTGGGCTGAAGGGGGGCAGCGGTGGGGGGTAAGTAAATAGCCTCTCGTGTATCTTAATGAGCATGTTGACATGCAGTGAACTTTAAATTGGTGAGCCGGATTTGGATTTGAGGGGGGGGGGGGGATTAGGACCTAACCCGGGTAACGCATCAGGATAAGGTTAAATTCACAGAGCGTGATTACTTTTTAATTGTTGTGTTAAAATCTCTCATGTGCACATAACGTCTTTACTCATGTTTTACTTAACACCGTCTGGCGTGCAGGCAGTGGATGTTCTCAAACGAAAATAAAATAATAATAAGAAGAAGAAGACCTCAAAGGTTCAAAGCACGGTCGCATTGACCTCTTTAGAAGGCCGGCTACTTTCTAACAAAACGGATAGTAAATTTTAGATTAGAAAGTCCTTATAATCTTAGATCCCTCGATCCAAAAAGGCTCATTTCGCAACCGTAAAATCTAAGGGGGTGGGGGGGGGGAAGGCTCGAAAATCTGAGATCTATTTGAGACTTCTCCCACTAAAATGGGTACAGATCAGAGGTGTGCGGATCTTGAAATTTAGCGTCCGCGTCCGTCCATGGATTTCTATCAATGATCCGCGTCCGCAGAATCTTACAACACTGGTTTGCAGTCAGTTCGCGCGTCCGCATTGCTGAAATTTACCTGTTTAAATGACTTGAAATTTGTTATGGTAACGCTAAAGAAGATCCGCGTCAGTCCGCGACTCCGCAACTTAACCATACGAAGCGTCAGCTGTCAGTCCGCGGATTCGGGAAAGTCTGCGGATCTTCGTCCGCAAGCGGACGCGTCCGCTGTCCGCTCATCTCTGGTACAGATTCGTTGCAGAAAATTTGTTTTCTGTAATTTTTTCTAAAGTGTCACCGATGAGTATTCGTGTTCCGATCACCTCCCCCCCCCACCCCCACCATTCCGTCGACACAAGGCCAATTTATAAATAGTGCCCTGCGTGAGCTTCCCCCCCCCCCAACGGCCAAATCTATGATGTTCGGTTTTAAAGTGTGATAGTCTCAATTAAAAGCTGTGCCCGGCTAGTTTCTAGACGTTTGTCCAAAATAGTAACAATAGTAACTGATCAAACCAGATCAATGGACAGTGACCGACTGATCAAAACAGATCAATGGACAGTGACCAACTGATCAAAACAGATCAATGGACAGTGACCAACTGATCAAAACAGATAAATGGACAGTGGCCGATTGATCAAAACAGATCAATGGACAGTGACCAACTGATTAAAACAGATCAATGGTAGTTTTGAAAGGTGTTTTTTAAAAATAATAATGCTGAGATATATTAATAAATTAATAATAACATTTCTATTTTTATACTGTTTATTTATCTTAACTATAAACCATACTTAAAATGAAGTACTATAAATGAAGTACTTTTTAAGTACCTTTTCTCGATAGCTAGAAGTTATGAAAATATTTTTTTTTTAAATTTGTACTCTGGACTTTGATTACTTCGATATGTTATAATACTGAACATTATTCTCAAAACATCACTTAGATTCATTAAAAAATATCGATTTTCATCTGTTTCACAAATGTCAATTTCAATTCTGATTATATTCATCAAACATTTTTTTTGTGTGTCATGAGGCTAAAAAAAAAATAATAGGCGGAAAAGGTTACTCTCATAATGAACTTGACGTTACAATATGGCTAGAAGATTATTTCCCCTTATTGACGTCAGTAGTATTCAGGAAATGAGGTAGAATGGAGATTAAAGGGACAAGGGGGGGGGGGAGGCAGTGAACCTGATCGATCAGGGGAAAACTGGGGCTTGGCTCGGATCTGGAGGTTTTTATATTTGTTGTGAATTTATTTTTTCATCTGTCAGACAGTGTGTCAGTACGACAGTCAACTCCAGCTGTCGCCATGTGTGTCTTCATGGCTGATCCTTTTTTTTATGTCTGTTGTGCGCGCATAAATTTAAAATATATGTACTATGTGCAAGCTATTTATCCTTACAACCATCCATCTATCGATCTATATCTTTGTCTGTCTGATTATCTATACATTCATTCATTCAACACAGCACCCTTTCTATTCGTCTATCCATCTATCTATTTATCTATCTATCTGTTCGTCTGTAAGGGCCCTTTTTATTAAACAGTAGAAACAGAAGGAAAACCTGTGAAGTCCCTGTAAAAATTCCCCTTTACTCTCACTGGACATCGAACCCCGGGAGGGGGGAGGCTCTCAGGGTGACTGTCGAGCGGCAGATAGAAGGTACCGGCAACCATCCAATGGTGGGTGACCATGTATAGTTACTCACCACCAGGGCTCGATTTACCGCCGGGGATATCCCCGGCACTGAGTACTGTCATCCCCCCCCCCCCCGGAGCTCTGCTTTAGCTAATATATCCCTGCCCGGGGATGAAACCATAGACATTTATCCCCGGCTCTGTGGAGATATTTGTTCATCCCCGGCACTGGTTTTTTTGCTTAAATGGAGCACTGGTCACCAATAACACATATATTCAACGTATATGTACTGAGCAGAAACATTTTTACTAGATTTATCGTGTGTATGTAGGTATATGGGGGGGGGAATACATACATACATACATACATATATATATCTTTATAGATATGAAAAAAATGATAACGTCTCATTTAGATTGGTCATTTCTCACAGATTGCCAGGTGCATGGCACTCAAATTATTTGGGATAAGGGTGATAAAGGTTTTAAAATCCGACAGGGAGGGGCGAAAGTGAAACGTGCTGACAGAGTTATACCCCAGTGTTAAGTCAAAAGACACACACACACACACACACACACTCAAACACAAACCATTCAACCAGCGGGGGCTAAAAAAAATATGTCTTCCAAGCATTTCCTAGCCCTTTTAGTCTCATCAGCCGTGTTCTAACCTCTCTCAATGCACCATCAATATCAACAAATTGACAATAACAAAGTAATAAAACTAGCACAGTTAATGCTCCCGTGCTGCCTTAAATGGTAGCTACTGTTTACTAAAGATATCGAAATCATTGGCCACCTAAACAATACAGCTATTACTGAGGATCCTCCCAAATTTCTTCTGAAATTGATAAAAAAAATGTGTCATTATTGGGACGCTTATGAGAGGTGGGAGAGTTGCAGTTGCAGCCCTAGTTCAGTGCTTCTCAAAGTGGTTGGCCGCGGCCCCCTGGGGGGCCGTGGACTGTCCGGAGGGGGTCCGTGGAATTTCGAAAAATTATAAATTTAAGCAATCTAAACCAAAAAAAAAATAGGGGGGCCGCGACATATTGATTGGCGTTCCAAGGGGGGCCGTGACTTCAAAAAGTTTGAGAAGCACTGCCCTAGTTAAACTGTCGTGTGCATAAATGACGAACCCCGACAGCAAGTGGCCCAACTGGGTTGCTACAGCCGAAAATGCAATCAGGTTGAAAGTTTCTCTGCTCCGTATCTCGGTTACCCTGCCATCTGTCTGTTAACTCCTTGCAAACTGTGGCATTTGACACACTACATAATTTAGTTCTATACTCTTAAACACTAGGGGCAACAAAATCGCTACATGTATATATAGGCTGGGCAAAGTTGTTTTGATCTCTGTAGCAATTTTGTTGACCCTGGTGTTTAAGAGTATAATATATATATATATATATATATATATATATATATATATATATATATATATATATATACATATACAGTCGATTCCGCTTAATTGGGACACATCGGGACCGAGGCTTTTTGTCCCGATTAAGCGGCTGTCCCAATTAAACATACACATTTACTATTGGCATCTTGGTTCGGTTTCTTTGAGATTTGTCCCAAATAAGCGGCTGTCCCAATTAAGCGGTATATATATATATATATATATATATATATATATATATATATATATATATATATATATATAGAGAGAGAGAGAGAGAGAGAGAGAGAGAGAGAGAGAGAGATCAGTTGTTTTTTGCTAAGAGAAGAAGCAGCTAGAAAATATAACCAACCAGCAAGCTGTCAGACCAGCTCAGCTAATTAAGGATTAATTATTGGGTAGCCTAAAAAACTCTTCCATCAATTATGTACAATTATAGGCAAGTGCGAGTTAGAGTGAGGTGGGGGGTTGGGGCAGGAGAAGGGGGAAAGCGGGGGGGGGGGATCATTGACCTGAACACTTTGCTGACAAGGTCAGCTGATGTCAAGGTTAAAGATAGTGCATGAAGAGAGTTTTGCCACAATCTCCCTTCTACGCAGTATGTGGTCCAAGTTTCGAAACAGCTATGTTTTTTTTTATCCACCTTCGTCATATCTACGAATACATAACATATAGCACGCGGTTGACCCGGGCATTTAAATATATTGATGATGCTTCAAAAATAAATAAATAAGGCGGAATAATCTATTGATTGGCGTATTGACTCGCGAAGACCTGTTTATATAAAAAAAAAAGTGCAATAAATAATAAATGCAAATCTTACCGAGGAAGACGCTAGGTCAGACAAAACTATTTTAGTCTCTTGACGTCATGACTGTTAGGGACTATTTTTTTCTTTTTTCTAATTTGTCACGACTCTTCTTTTTAACAGAGACGTGAACGACTCGCTATTTTTGTGACGTTACGCGAGGTGATAAATTTAACAAGCTGAGCACATAAAAAAAAAAACATATATTTAAAGGGGAGGCTAGAGGTGGGGGGGGGGGGAGAACGGTAGCAGGTAAAAATTATCTAATAGAAAAAAAAATTGTTTTATCTACTGCGAAGTTTATAAAAAGTTTTTTTTTAGCAAATTTTTATCCATCCACTTGTTACATCCTGTGATGCAATACAGTACGCTTTGACCAGCTTGTGAACTAGCAGGTCAACAAATAGCAGTTATCTTGCAACGAAAGCGAGTTATTTGCCCCTTTTACCCTAAGACTTGTCAACAACAGATTGTTTTCTCGGTGTGCTAACAGCGGAACGTGTAGTAGGCCTGAGCACACACGTGTTGTACTTGAGAAATTAGGTGGAGTGTTTATTTTAAGATAAATGGAAGTAGAAGGTGGAGGCAATTTTTTTTTTATTTTACTATTTTTCTTTTTTTTTCTTTGTTTTTATCAAAATCTTGACATGTAATTAACGTAAACAATTACTGCCAACTATGACAATGTCAAAAAAAGAAAAGGGCATTTTGGCGTAAAAATAAAACGAAGTGGCTACGGTACCATCAAGCGCCATTATATTAGGGTCAGGAATTGGGTTAGGATTAGGGATAGGGATAGGGTTAGGGTGTGGAACAATATCTATTGCTGGTACCTGGAAAAAAAAAATACGGAGTCCCGCTTGATGGTACCGTAGCCACTGCGAAAATAAAAATTGAAACAAAGGCCATCAATGTTCCCGTGTGAATGAGGGGGGGGGGGGGGTAAACATGTATGAAGATACATTTTCAATGAGCCTTATTGTAGGACAAAGAGATGTTTTGGGAGCCACATACATGTACTCATAACAATAGCAGGGTGGGAGGAGTGGGGGGGGGCGGGGCGCAGGCAAGTGGGCATACACTACACCAATAGGTTCAGAGGCGGATTAACAACAGGCGCACCCGGCGCGCGCCATGGGCCCCAACCTCGAAAAAGCCCCCCTCCCCCGGGATCACCCAGACACCGTTTGTAACTTTATTTTTCTGTCATTGTATGGGTGTGTGTGGGGGGGGGGGGCGAATATTTCATACGGCACCCTAGGCCACAACCAAATCGTGATCCGCTACTCGTCTAGTTATTTGGTTATAAACCACAAAAGGAACTGGTTGTTTTCTTTTGCAGTGCCCTCGGCCTTCATATCATAGCAGATGGCGTTATAACCATGGATGGGGGGTCACTTATATAGGTGTCTGGGACTCTCCAGGATTCGGAACCGTCTCCCACAACGTTACTGGTCGTGTTGCGGTGTGATGATCCGGATCGCTACCAAAGCGCCACCTGGCCACCCCGTGAGTTGCGTCTCATTTTGTTTCAGCTGCTCTATTTAAGTCCATTTTTTCAAAATGATTACTTCCCTCTCTATTTATCGTAATTGTAGCCACTGCTTACACGAAAATGCTCTAAAATGTCCTTTGTCCGAAACGAAAAAGACTTTTTTTTTTTACTACACCGCCCCCCTCCCCCCGGAATCCCACAGGTTCGCTTAATTACTAGCAAAGGCGTACCTAGGGTGAGAGAGGGGGGTCCCAATTCGAAAGTCCCCCGGCCCCAGCTTGGAGGGGGGCCCCAATTTTTTTTTACATTAAATATTAATTACATTATCTCATGTCATGGTGTCGAATGTCAAAATGCAGAGGCCCCCAAATTTGGGGCGGGGGCCGGAGGGGGGGACTTTCGAATTTGGAACTTCCTCCCCCCACCCTAAGCACGCCTCTTATAGTGTGGTTGAGGGCGGCTGGGTTGCGGCACCTCACACCAACTACTGCGGCTAAGGGCGTCGTACCTAATCTGAAACGGACTCGTTATGTCTGACCCCCCCCCCCCGATTACTCCCACTCATCTCCTTTTATACAGTTGGGCCCTCTCAATGTGTCCCTGTACTTTCACTCCTCACTCATGTACATAGATCAGAGCCCGTTGTTAAGACAGTTGTAGGTGTTATAATTGCTTCCCCTCCCGTCTACTCAGCGTACGGGACAATGCACTTTTATTTAAATGATCAGGAATGAAGCCTAAGGGGAAACTACTAACCTCAAACCAAAAAGGTTCATTCTGTCCACTTAACGTCTTTGTCCACCTAACGTCTCTGTCCACCTAACTTCTCTGTCCACCAAACTTCTCTGTCCATCTAACGTCTCTGTCCACGCAACGTCTCTGTCCACCTGACGTCTCTGTCAACACCAAGCCCAGTGTGATGTATGATCGGAGCTGCTCTTGTGACCCACTTTTGTAAAGGCCATGCAGTCACGGGTCAAATAGGCACTACGGGACCTCTATGGTTTATATCAGACTCAATGAACCGGAACCATTTTTTTTTAAAGACCGTGATTCTCGGCCCAGGATAATGTGGACGCTGTGGTGGGGCTTTTTAAAAGACGGAAGGGGGTTGGGGAGAGGGAGGGGGGTGCAACCAGATGCGGTCTTAGGTCATCTCTGCTGGAAATAATCACCACTACGATTACTTTTTATTATTATTATTATTATGATTAACGATACTTTATAAACACACGTGGGATGGTTGATTGAAGTCTGTCGGCGTTGAAATGTTTTGGCTGAAGTCATTTTAGTTCTTTAATTTTTATGAGGAAAATAACAAAACAACAATAAACTGACCGGAATTCTCTATGAGCAGAGTTCATTATTATGACCTCAGCTCCGATCAGCGTGTGGGTGTGTTTGCGTCCAGTTGAGCAATACTACGGCGCCATGGAGGAGTGGTGTTTTATTGTTATACCGCTGCGGCGGGAGGAGAAGGCTGTTTAATTACCCCCCCCCACACACACACACCCAGGCCGGCTACACAAACAATCTACATAATTGATTTCTTTTTTTTGTTTGTTATAAATTACGCGAGTGTGTGACATTTTACCAACAAACAATCACAGGGGCAAAAGTTGAGGCGGACAATATAAAAATTCAAATAAATAAATACATTTAAATAGAATCGAGCCACGTAAAGCCCGTGTAGTTAGGACACATGTTCGGGGCCGCAGCGAAGTGGAGGCCACCAGGGGCTTAGGCCTTTGGGGCTCCGGGGCTTTAGAGAATGTTGTGGGTTTTTTCTGTACAAAAAAGACGGCCACTTTATGTGGGGAAAGGAGAGACAACTGTGACGGTTTATCAGGAGCCCTAGATTTTCTGGCTACGACCCTGCATGTAAGAATGGCCAGTGAGTAAAATATCCTACAAACACACACACACAAACAAACACACACAGGGATTTTTTGTGAATGAGTCCATCATTGACGCTGAAACTCTTTGATCGATACGACCCAATCGATTGTTTTGACCATCCCCAGAAATATTTCTGCTTCCCTCCCTCCCCCCCCCCACTCCCATCCACCCACGCCACCTCACACTCCCACATGTTTGTTGAATGGAGAGATAGCAGCCACTGTGGACGTTCAAAGCACAGACACACACGTGATCAATCACGTGTGCCGAAGTGAGTTAGTTGATTGGCTGGGTTTGTTTGGTGATTTTTTTTTTGTTTTCTTTTTGGTCATGAGCGAGCAATTAAGACTAGTCCCTAGTTAATAACAGGAAAGGAAAAAATGGCATTAGGCCAGTGCCGTAGCGAGCTTAACTCGCACCCGGGGCACAATACCCTTTTAAATACCTTTTTAGCGCCGCCCCCCCCCCGCCACATTCGAAAACTTTATAATATTATATGTAAAATATACCATCTGGCGCCCCTGTGTGAGTAGCGCCCGGGGCATGATGCCCCCTTCGCCCACCTCTCGCTACGCCTCTGCATTAGGCCTATTAAATATATTCTTTTTTCATATGGTCTAGTATCTATAGGATGGAATTGCCAAACTTTATTTTTGATAAAAAAAATATGAAATGTCTTCGTTCTGTGTTGAATATGGGGACAAATGGTCGAATGGCGTATAAAATACGACCTTAGGGTCTCTGGTTCGATCCTCGGTTAGAATCAATGGAATATTTCCAGGTCCTGGTAAAAGTTCATTGAAAGTCCCCCAAAGTCAACCCAGCTTACAATTGGTACCTGACTTAAGTTGAGGAGGGGAGTAAAAGCGGGTTGGCCAGACAATCCCTTTTATATACGCCTGGTTACGGAAACAAATTAACTCAACCCGTCATCTGCCCCGACGGTCTTAGAGGCTAAGGATACTTTACTGTATCTAACTAACATTTTTGTATTGGTCACAAGGTAGGTACAAACTTTCAACAGCTTTGTCCTGGAGTACACAACGGTTTTTTTTTTTTTTAATTTTATAAGTGATACCATATTAAGATCCAATGTTTGTTAAAGCAACAGTACGTTTGTACAATTACGGTAGAGTAATATTACATTAAGTAAAGTACAACAGCGTAGAACGCGTGTATTTGCTAAATTTCAATAATGCCGCAAGTATTAGTATATGTAAGCAATTACATGAATACATACACTAGGTGAGCATATGAAAAAATAAATGGTAACAGTGTGTAAAGAAAACTTCATATACAAGGAATCAAGGATGTATGTGTGTGTGTGTGCGCGCGTGCGTGCGTGTGTGTGTGTAAGCAAATTACAAAAGTAAATTGGAAACACCGCTATTCAAAGGGCTGGCCCAGTGCCG
>JAGDYQ010000054.1:469758-516103 GCA_021962125.1 Bulinus truncatus | reverse complement strand
GACTTTAATCTGGTCAGTTCAGTATACATTCATCCTAGCTCTGTCAAACGCAAAACATTTCGTTACTGCTACAACATGTGTTTCGTCATCGTCATGTTATTCTGCAACAACAAGGACTTGATTTCGTTGGGCCTCATCAATGGAGGTCAGTATCCCGAAAGCCTGCACCTGCGAGAAAACATACCTGGTGAACAGCCAGATTGCTATGGTGTCACATTCTGTGATTTAAGGAATGAAATCCAGAACATTCTCCTGTTGTATCACTCGAGTGAGGGGCAGCAGATCACGCACGATGAGCGAGCTATACCCGGCTCGCTGCCCATTGGTCAGCGAAGTCGCTCTCGAGCGAGAGCGGGTGTGCGTGGCGCACCTTCCGGTGGAGTTAGATTTTTGTCATTTCAGTAGGGAGAGAGTGACTGAGTGAAGTCGTGATTACTCGAGCGGGGTGGGGGAAGATAGGCTGTCAGCGTGGCAGAACTTAAGTGTTCGATCACCACAGTCCTAAGTTCCTTTAGAACTACCCCACCCCAGCTAGCTATTCTGTTCGTTGTATATATTGTTGTTGTGGTAGCTTGTAAAGCTACGGCCCTTCTTAGGGCCTGCTGATGTTTGTCTTTTTCAAGATAAATAAAGGTGTTGTAATGTAATTTACAAATGAGTTTATTACTCAATTTATTGTTGTGTTGTGCGTCCTGTATCACCACGTGGCTGAGACAAATATAAATGTTGGCCAGAACTTAGTAAGTGATCATACCAATTGACAACGACCGCAGGGACCCTGCAAGGGGACCTTGACATATGGGAACGAAGACGATTCTCCCCGCCCCACCACGGGGATAATCAACCTCCTCAGCCTGACAAACGACATGCTCTAGCTAGCATCAACGGTCACGCTGAGAATAGAGCTTTGGTACATGTGGACAGACTGTACAGATACTGTTGTGAGAACTGACCTGTCCGGGACGGACAGATTTAAGAGGGGGGCAGTGTTACGACCCTCTCGGTGCGTACCGTACAGTCTACATAGTGAACGCGATGACGCAGTAGAGACAGTGACGTAGAAGCCGGCAAGAAGATGGCCGTGATATTGTTGTCGTTGTCAATGTTAAAAGAATAGCAAACTCTTGGAACCCACGCCGGCCTGTGTTATGTTTTGATTTTATAAACAGAATTTTGAAGAGTTGTAACAATATATATATATATATATATATATATATATATATATATATATATATATATATATATATATATGTTTGTATAAACCCAGCTGAGAGCATACCCTAAAGTGAAGTATATCTATTGTTCGTAGAGAAAATAACTCTATTATTGCACCACAGTCGCCAGAGTCTTCTAGGACGATTACCACTATATGGGTGTAATGTCGTAATCGCAAGTCACGGTATCGAATACCTGATTGAGTATAATCGATTTTCACCCCAGTGGCCCAGTGGGGAGGGGGGGCAACTAGCTGTCAAAGTGAATAGATGCTAAAACAGAGAGAGAGAGAGAGAGGGGGGGGGAGAGGGAGAGAGAGGGGGAGAGGACGTGGGATGGGGCAGATTTAGGAGAGAGGTGGGGGTTATGTTTGATGGAATTATGGGAGGAGGGAGCGGGCAACTGGAATAATTTAGTGCTTAAAACAACGTTTGTTTGTGATTTACATTGAAGTGACGTAATGAGTAAAAAAAAAAATACTTGTTTGTTTCCTACAACCACGTGACGAGAATCGAAGATGGTGAAATAATTGCGAAAACACACAAACAAGCACAAACTCACACACCCTCACACACATACACACACACTCAAGTAAATTAAGCTGATGCTGAAAGATTAATTGCTTTTCGCTATTTTGAGTGATCCATCAAACTGCAATGGAAAGTTATCTTAACCTTAACGGGCCATCGGGGCAGACGAACTGTAGAATCTCCCTATGTAACCTCGGCTTATGAAGGAATTGTGTGGTTAGCACAACGCTCAGCCGCCTTTACATCCCCATCTAAAATCAGGTACCCATTGGCATTTGGGGGGTAGGGGAACCTGTGGAAGTCTAAACCAAATTTCATCTGGACCTGGGATTGAACCCGGGTCTCTGATTGACAGTCTATCTCCATACGCCGCCAGTGGCGACAAGAGCCAACACGGGCCCCTTAATAAACAATAAGTCGCGAAAAAATTGACATGGTCGGGGCAGCCGGGCCCCCTGACAATGAGCCGCTGCTCCCCCTCTCGGCGTGCCTGTACGCCGCTCCTACATTCACGTGACAAGGTTCCAAGATGGTAAAACAATAGCGGAAACACACAAACAGACTCACTCACAGAAAGCTTGCACACACACACACACACACACAGATAAGCTAAATAAGCTGATGCTGAAAGATTAGTTGTTTTTTTTGCTTAATTGAATGATCCATCAAACTGCTAAAGTAACGTTCTCTTAGCCGGAAAGGGCCATCGGGGCAGACGAACTGTAGGATTTATCTGTCTCTGTACCCACTGCATTAGAAAGGGATGTGTGGTTAGCACAAAGCACAGGCACCTTTATACGCCCCCCATCCCCACCGAACTAAAGTCAGGCACCCATTGGATGGACTTGATAAACTTTTAACCAAATTTCATCAGGACAATATGACCCTCTACACTGCTTGGCCACGATTTTGTGACAAATAAAAATAATTGAATCTGTAGAAATGAATTCAGCCTGTCTCAGTTGAAAGGTAGATCGCACTTACTCGGTGGCATCGCGCTTGTGGGGAATATTATCTCCGAGTGGGTTACAGCTTTGAGCAGTATTGACACATTCTTTTCCATAGATATCTGTATATGTCTATGTTCTTATCCTATGATATCTGTATTTGCCCACGTTTTTATCCATAGACATCAGTATATGTCTAAGTTCTTATCCAAAAGACATATGTATATGTTCTTACCCTATGTCCGACCTTCCGTATCATTTCTCTCCACTGTGTCTGTTTAAGGGAAGTAGTTATTACGTGTGTGTTAAGGGGAAGTGGTCATTATGTGTGTGCGTTTAGGGGAAGTGGTCATTACATGTGTGTGTTAAGGGGAGGTGGTCATTTAATTTAGGGTAAGTGGTCATTACGTGTGTGTGTGTTTTTAGGGGAAGTGGTCATTACGTGTGTGTGTTTAGGGGAAGGGGTCATTACATGTGTGTATGTGTTTAGGGGAAGTGGTCATTACATTTAGGGGAAGTGGTCATTACGTGTGTGTGTGTTTAGGGGAAGTTGTCATTACGTGTGTGTGTTTAGGGGAAGTGGTCATTACGTGTGTGTGTTTAGGGGAAGTGCTCATTACGTGTGTGTGTTTAGGGGAAGTGGTCATTACGTGTGTGTGTTTAGGGTAAGTGGTCATTACGTGTTTGTGTTTAGGGGAAGTGGTCATTACGTGTGTGTGTGTTTAGGGGAAGTGGTCATTACATGTGTGTATGTGTTTAGGGGAAGTGGTCATTACATTTAGGGGAAGTGGTCATTACGTGTGTGTGTGTTTAGGGAAAGTTGTCATTACGTGTGTGTGTTTAGGGGAAGTGGTCATTACGTATGTGTGTTTAGGGGAAGTGGTCATTACGTGTGTGTGTTTAGGGGAAGTGGTCATTACGTGTGTGTGTTTAGGGGAAGTGGTCATTACGTGTGTGTGTGTTTAGGGGAAGTGGTCATTACGTGTGTGTATGTTTAGGGGAAGTGGTCTAGGCAGAGTAAAGTTTGGGAGCCCTTTGGGAAATACTTTGTCAAGACTGAGTATTGCAAAACCTGATCCCCAAATAATCTGTTACACCTTATGTCTCCCTTAACAGTAGAATTTAGGTAACGTGAGTAATTTTAGGTAACGTGAGTAATTTTAGGTACTGTGAGTAGTTTTAATTAATGTGAGTAACTTAAGGTAACGAGAGTAACTTTAGGTCACGTGAGTAATTAAAGATAAAGTGAGTAACTTTAGGTCACGTGAGTAAATTTAGGTAACGTGAGTAATTTTAGGTAACGCGAATAATTTTAGATAACGTGAGTAATTTTAGGTAACGTAATTTTAGGTACTGTGAGTAGTTTTAGGTAACGTGAGTAACTTAAGGTAACGTGAGTAACTTTAGGTAACGTGATTAATTTTAGGTAACGGCTTAATAAAATGATTAACAGGGGGTGGGGGTGGGTTTTTTCCCCTTGGGGTCCCTTGGTAGCCAACTTGTTGACTTATCTGTGGCGCCTTCATGGTCACGACATCCCCGGGCCATTATAGAAAGGAAAATTTTGAAAAACACTTTCGACCAATCATGATTATTGGGTTTGCCATGAGACTAAGAGAAAATACTTTATATATATATATATATATATATATATATATATATATATATATATATTCACTGGGCACAACGTCGTAATGATAACCTGCCCGTCTACAGATAACCGGATAAAAATTGTCTGCCAAAAATTTATGGCGAAATGTCACTTACTGTGTATCTCAGATATAAATTGTTTGAACTAACCTGGTCCATCATCCCAGCCCGTCCGTCCCGTCCTCCCCCCTCCTTCCCGTCCCACTGTAGATAAGGCTCGTTTCTTTCATTTCACTAGAGTTTCACACTTGGTGCCTCAGTGTTGATTACATAAGATACATATATAGATCACAGGCCTAAAGCATGTCAAGATAATTCTTTTATTTTTTTTTTATAAAGCCGCCTTCCTTTCAGCCCAGTGTTATTTATCTCCCCTGACAAAAAATGTAATAAATGAATCGTGGTGGGAGCGAACATCATGATGTTGTGGGGTATTTTGGAGGGCGGAGTATTTTTTTTCGCAACAGCCCTTCTCTTTAGATGATAAACAAGGACATAAATAATTGTGATATATGAAGTATTAATAGAGTGGGTGAGCTTCAGGGGAAACAAGTCAGAAGAGAAAGACATACACTCGAAGTTAAGAATGATATGTACGTGCCAAACTCCATTAACATTTACATAAACATTAAAGACAAGTAAAAAAATTAAAAAGCAATACACATATTATATATACATATATATATATACATATATATATATATATATATATATATATATATATATGCACGTATACAGACACCACCTTCTTCCATACACATAAAACACATAAGAATAATGTTAATTTGTGCTATTAATTGCTTGGTTTATAGTGAAATCCAGTCTATTGTACAACACTACATATTGCAAAACTGAAAGCCGTCGTATTAGAGTAAGCCGTAGGGCTTTTACAACCCTTAGTAGTAATAGAGGGTGTTAGCTCACCTGACCCTTCTGGCAGTTCGGTTGGGAATACCCTGGTTGTCTAACCGGTTGGGAGGGGTACTCAAAAATCATACCTGCATGGTAGGTGGTTAACCCTCCGACTTTGAACAGGTATGAATAAAACACAACAACCTAATTTGCACACTAAATGCAAGTATGAGAGCTCATTCAGGTATATCATTATGTAATGTACATCCATATGACTCTTCCAAAGTTGAGCGTCTCCTAAGCACAAAGAAGAAGGGGGGGGGTACAAGGACACCTATGGACTCTTTATTAGGGCGTGCAAACATACGTACAGTCACATTCATTTACATTCAGTCACATCCAGTCACATTCATATACATTCAGTCGCATTCATTTACATTCACATACAGGGCCAGTGTGATTAACTTAAGGAGTTAAACTTGTTCACACAGAGCAAATTTTTCGGGCATCAATCAGTTATTCGCATGAATTTTTTTTTTTTAATTTTAATTCTACGTTTCATGAACTCAAAGAGATGATATGGTCTACGGGGCCCCCTTTCTGTTTGATGGACTTTGTGTCCAGTGCCGCCGAGAGGGGAGGGGGCAGGGGGGCAAATGCACAGGGGCCCGGCGAGGTTTAGGGGCCCGGACTGAGCTGGCCCAATCAAGTTTTGAAAATATTATTATTAGCACGGGAGGTCCGTGACAGCCCTGCCCAGGGGCCCGAAATTTCTGTCAGTGGGCCTGCTTGTGTCTTAAAGAAGGTGCGTAGCTACGAAATAAATATTGTACAGATAGAATGGGGCAAAAATGGATATGTTGAAACAAAGATGGTGCCGGGGGGGGGGGGACTCTGAAAGAGGAAAAGGGAGTCGAGGTGGAATGCGTAAAATGGCGGAGAAAAGAAGCAGCTAAAACACATTTATTGTGCAGCGAAACACTTCTGCTAGCCAGGGGAATCGTCAGGCAATGAATTCTTATTACTCTCAAAATCTCATGACTCAGTTAGCCGCTTTCTTTATTCCTCCATTTATTTTCTCTCTATTTCCTCTTTACTCTTCGTTTTTTTTTCCATCCTCTGTGGTTAGCCTGGTAGTGCTTGAAGAATTCCTAATTGAAAATCGAACATCGAAATGTGGTTGAACCTGCACGCGATATTGTCAAGTGACCAGGGGCCGCAACTTGTGAGACACACAGGGAGAATGTCATTATTCCTAGAAAACTGATAGAAAAAAAAAATGAATGAAAAACAATATACATATAACACGGGGAGACGATACACACACACACACACACATATATATATATATATATATATATATATATACATTAAATGTACAGACCAGTTTGTTAAATTTAGTCTTTTTTTTTAATGCGGATAGCCCTTCTCAGGGCCTCGCTATGGGTAGATAACCCAAACACTTCTTACCGGCCCTGAGCAGTAGGAATAGATATTTCCTCAAACGAATCTTTAGAAATGTGACACAAAGTACGAGAAATTAATTTATTTCGATATCATAAGACGTTAAAATAAAATTATAATCAACAATGAGGAGATAAAAAAAAAGTAAAATATATCCTTTAAGGTTTTGTCAATCAAAGACGACAGTTTGAAGAAAAAAGAATGTTTTGATCAATTTTTAACCAAATTTCAAATGTCATGTTTTTCTTCGGGTATTGCTGTGAGGGCAAGGATACGCTTCTTTCTCCAGGAAGTTATATTTAGGTCGTATAACGGTGTGTCAGTTTACATCTGCCATTTCTCAACAATCAAACAAGATCGATAGTTTTTTTTTATTTTATTTATTTATTTTAAATGCCAGCTTCTTCATAATGCCAGTTTGTTTTGAAGATAGTTTGTTGGGACTGATGGATAGAATCATTATATTCTTTTACAATGGATTGGTCGGGTGGGAGGGGGGATATTGCCGTGTCATAGGTCTCTGAGGCCCTGTACTGACCTCATATATATTTATATATATAGAGAGATAACAGATGATGGATGTTCGTGTGGTATAGCGCTCGACTGTCGACCTGAGGGTCCCTGGTTCGACATATGGTGAGGACCAAATGGATATTTCAGGTCAAGGCTTAAGTCCCCCGCTATATCTCCTGTGGTGCCTACATGGTCAATGCACTTAAGGGCTTTTGGTGGTAAATGAGGGCACCATACAACAACAACAACAGTCCCGTTAGTGGTGGATAGGATCTAAGAGATGGCATCTCATCCTTACAGACACTTCACACACAAATAAATATAGACATATGGTAGTCTTAGCCAAAAGCCGTCTGGCGGGGCCCTAATAGCCCCATATTAGATAGGCATCAATACAGTAAGGGCACCCTGAAGAATTTAGGGGGGGGGGGCTAAGGCGTTTGGCTATTTGTGTGGGGAGATAATTTGTTTTCAGAATTTATACTCTTTAAAAAAAAAGTCTGGGTTGTCTGTACATACACAAGCCCGTGGTACATACACAAGCCCGTGGTACATACACAAGCCCGTGGTACATACACAAGCCCGTGGTACTTACACAAGCCCGTGGTACTTACACAAGCCCGTGATACTTACAAGCCCGTGATACATACACAAGCCCATGACACATACACGAGCCCGTGATACATACACGAGCCCGTGATACTTACACAAGCCCGTGATACATACACAAGCCCGTGTTACATACACAAGCCCATGACACATACACGAGCCCGTGATACATACACGAGCCCGTGATACTTACACAAGCCCGTGATACTTACACAAGCCCGTGATACATACACAAGCCCGTGTTACATACACAAGCCCGTGATACATACACAAGCCCGTGATACATACAGAAGCCCGTGATACATACACAAGCCCGAGGTACATACACAAGCCCGTGGTACATGCAAAAGCCCGTGGTACTTGTGGTGGTACATACACAAGCCCGTGGTACATACACAAGCCCAAGGTACATACACAAGCCCGTGGTACATGCACAAGCCCGTGGTACATACACAAGCCCGTGATACATACACAAGCCCGTGATACATACAGAAGCCCGTGATACATACACAAGCCCGTGATACATACACAAGCCCGAGGTACATACACAAGCCCGTGGTACTTACACAAGCCCGTGGTAGAGGCCCCATTTGCCTTTTCTATTCTCATGAATTACTATGGTTAGTCCAGTGGTCTACAAAGCACTCATGGCTTTCATGTCACATATTTCACTTTATGCATAACTCTCAAGGTTTATTGTAGATCGAACCTATCTTCATTATAAAAATTTAGCTAAAAACCAATTTTATGAAAAAGCAAATACGCGATTGATTAAAAGTAAATTAAATAAAGATAATGTCAACTGATGCCGGCTAATATTTGATTCTGAAATGCAATATATGTACTGAAAATGTACTCCAAATTTTTTTTTTATGCATTACTGTGGAAATACAAGTTGGCAACTCTCACAAAATCTAGAGATGATGGTTAGGGAGCGACCGATATGCCTTTTTACCGATAGTCCGATACCGATTTTTTTCCAGCATTTTTACCGATACCGATATTTTCTTTTTGGGGGCTGTCCATTATTTATGTCAACAAATTTTTGGCGATTTTTACCTCCCCCCCTCCCCCTTGTCAAACTTCCAGAGACCCCCCTATAAAATTAAATCAACATTTGATTAACCCCTCCCCACTAAAAAAGGTGGCTTCCCAAATGTTTATGTGGCACAATTAGTAGGAATATGGTTAGTTTAATTAAAATACTGAATGTTAAGCGAGTGTGTAACACAGAACTACAAACGCTGCTTAATTTTCCTATTTATTAAGTAATTATATTAAATTTAAAAAAGTAACATTGTTGACGTCAACTTTTCTTGAGTTCCCCCCTCCCCTTGTTAAGAATTGTCAAAAATTTTCTGACCCCCCCCGTCCCCGCTATTTTGTTGACGTAATTAATGGACAGCCCCTTAAGCAACAACAATGCAAAACACGTGTTTTTTTCGTGCTGTATGACGTATATGACCCATGTTCACATATTTTGTAACACTTCGCCCACGCGTGTCTTGTTTACCCCTTCCCCCCCCCCCCCAACTTCCCATCCCAAAAAAAAAATACACACAGATGTTCACTAATTGTATCATTCAAGGTCATACATTAAGAAACGCCAATCCTATTGTTTCAAGGTCATATCTCTGATGTAGACGTGACAATTTCTGTGTAAGGGATTTTTTTCCTTTTTTTTTTTAATCTTGTCTGATCTGGTTATAGAATTGGGTTATTTACTGATTTTTTTTTCTGCAACTCTGTTGTAAAAAAAAAACAATGTATCGGCAGCCTAAAAACGGCCGGTCCGATAGTTCACCCATAGTGCCAATATCGGTTTGACTATCGGTCGTTCCCTACAACAATCGGCCGATCCGATATTAACCGATAGTGCCAATATCGGTCCGATACCGATACCGATCCGATTATCGGTCGCTCCCTAATGATGGTGGCAGTAACGGAAGAGGAATGGAAAGAGAGAAGCAGGAAGACACGTAGAGGGTGGAAGGCGGAAAGAGGTTGAATGTGAAGAGAGGGGTATAATTGGAGAGATTATTAACATAAGAGTTATAAGAGACTTAAAGAGTAACAGAGTACATAATGGTTTCATCACCAAATAAAATGGCAATTTTATCCCCCCCCCCCCAGACAGTTGAACTAAGTGACCTGACATCATCACAGGTTCTAAAACAGCCGATAACTAGCCAAGTGTTCTAAATGACTAGCCACAGATTCATTGACTACTGTTTTCCTTTCAACCCTTTCCTCATCCTGCCACAATTACTTGCTAGGGGAGAACTTCTGCTTTTTACCACAGCTCATATCGGAGTCCTGATAGTAGTTCTCCAGTTTTGTGAGTATCTTTTACATGAAACAAACATCTTATCTTATAGAAGGATACATTTAGAGATAAAAACTGTCTAGACTTCTTATAATTTTTTTATCTTTTATTTTTTGGACGAAAACTACGTTGTTTTTTAAATTTTATTTTCTGAATCAAAACAAAGTTTTACGTGTGTTGAGCAGCAAAAAAATTATATGCAGGACAGGAAATAAGGGGGTCGTTTTGAATAGCGGTAATAATGAATCCGTTGGGTCTTATTGAAGCACTTACGTCATTGCTGCCCCCCCCGTGCCGAACCTAGGGATTAGGGGGCCCAGGGGGGCTTGGCCTCTTTGGGGGCCCCTGGATAATGACATTCGACACCATGAATTAAGATAATGTAATTATAATTTAATGTAAAAAAATTGCGGGCCCCCCTTCAAGCTGGGGCCCGAGGAGGGCTTTCAAATTGGACCCCCCTCCCCCACCCTAGACACGCCCCCCACCTCTCCATTGGACAATACCCACAAACTGGGGCCTCTTTTTAGAGCTTTTAATTAGTTTCACTGTCTGTGGGTTTGTGGCTGTGTCATTACCATCATCATAAATTGTAAGTCCCTTTCGGACCTGTTATAATTTAGAGAGAAGGGTTTAATTTTTTGGCACACATGACAATGCACGATTTTAATTATTTTTTTTTTAGTTCATGAATTAACATTTTGTAGAACTACGAGAAGGACTACTTGAAAGTCATTCATATAATACGTAATTATTCTCCTTGTGATTATCCATGTACAAATGAACACAAAGCAAAATCTCCGATGCACAAATGACCAAAATAGTGAAGCTTTTCTATAAGTCTTGGGAAATTTATTATTTTGTATTGAAGGTGCAAATACATTACAAAATAAAAAAAAAAATGTTATATATATATATATATATATATATATATATATATATATATATATATATATATATATGGGAGGGGGGTTATGACTTGCACCACTTTTAATAAACCACTGAGATAAATATATTATGCCCCTCCCCCTTTTCCCCATACTTCCATCTCCGCCACTGAACAAAAATTGAAATCATACTTTAAATAAAACAACAACTACAAATAAAAACACTCCATCCTAAATTGAGTCCAGCAGTAAGTCTGATCATGTGACTCGATGTGAAACTCACTGTAAATTTGACACTTGCGTGCAAGAGTGGGAAAAGGGAGAGGGTGGGGAAGGGGGGGGGGTAGGTTGTGAAATAGTGAAACAAAAAACAAACATAACTTTTCTCTTCTGTTTGTGTCAAGGGACCAATGTGTTTTGTTGTTTGGTTGTTTTATTTTTACTTTTAAAAGAAATTGGTTAGATTAGTATGTACTTGTATTGTTAGATTAGTCCGTACTTGTTAGATTAGTATGTACTCGTATTGTCCTCAAGGAACGAAGATATCAGATTATTTACACCGTTAATATCTGATGGATTTTTTTTTTTAAAAAAAGGTGTGCCGTTTGATATTAAGAATTAATTATGTATAAACTGTGGGATCCAGTGCCGTAGCGAGCTTAACTCGCTCCCGGGGGCACAATACCACAATACTTTTTAACGCCCCCCACCCTTCGAAAACCATATAATATTATATGTAAAATAAACCGTTTGACGCCCCTTTGTGAGTAGCGCCCGGGGCTTGATGCACCCCTTGCCCACCCCTCGCTACGCCTCTGGTGGTGGTTGTTGTGTATATATGGCATACTGCCTGTTTTTTTTAACGGGTTTTAGCTTATGTATTAATACACACATGATATTCTTGAAATGTGATTTTATTACGTGATACAGATCCAACGAGATTTTCAGATCGTTGATACGTACATCAAAATAATATGCAGATCTCAACGGATCTATAACATAATAATTTATATGTTGAGAATATCTGCCGAGTTAACATTTTTTTTGCAGCGATAACAATTTGCCTCTTTATTTCTGTCTAGGAATCTCCAGAAATGTCGTAGGAGATGTTTATAAAAAGCCAAACTAAGTGTAACTTTAATACTTGTGACATGATATTTTATGTCAAACCCTTTTTTTTTTTTTGGTTCATAATATTTATCTATCTGAAACTGGCAAAAAAAAAAAAGAAAAAAAATGTAAATGTAATAAAGAAAATAGAAAGATAAAAATTCGGTTTGTTTCTTGTGTCAAACTGGAATCACTTGAAAGAAAAAAAAAAAACAAAAGAAATTCAGAATGGGGTAAAAAGTAAAGACCACGTCAGCAAGTCTGACTTGGCGAATAGCTGTATCAGCGATTTTTTTATTTTTATTTATTTTTACCCCCACTGTCAACTATTTTCAACCACTAAAAATATCTTTTGATTTTGGAAGTTTAAAAAAAAAAGTTTAGATTTGTACAACAAACAAAAGCAAAAAACAAAATATGAAATTGAAGAAGGGAATGGGGGGGGGGGGGGGTGGAGATGGTGCGGGGGTGGGAGAAAAGGCGAATAATCGATTACTTTTTCCCTTAATGCCACGATTCGATTCTGCTGACTTTTAAAGACGCGCGCGTATCAAGTTTAACGTCTGCGTGTGTGGGCGTGTCAGTGGCATGGACCAGGTTATATATTCTGGTCATAAGTTCTGGTCATAAGTTCTGGTCATAAGCTACTGGTTATAACTTCTCGTCATAAAATCTGGTCATAGGTTCTGGTCATATGTTCTGGTCATATGTTCTGGTCAAATGTTCTGGTCATAGGCTACTAGTTATAACTTCTCTTCATAGGTTCTGGTCATAAGTTCTGGTATATTCTAGTGATAGGTTCTGGTCTCAGGTAACTGGTTATAAATTTTTTTCATAGATTCTTGTCATGTTCTGGTCATAAACTATAATCAAACGTTACTGATTATACATTATTGTCATAGGTTCTGGTCATAGGTTCTGGTCATAGGTTCTGACCTTAACGACTCCGGGCTCTCACCGGCCGACCTCTGAAGTCATCTTTTGCCAGAAACAGGTTGAACGTTCCATGTGATGAGATGGTGTGGGTCTTGAAAAGTGGGAGGGGAGAGGGCACATTACAAAAATTGTTCCCTGTAGTGATTACAGCTATTTCAGAAACTCAGGTCTGGCACTCGTATGGAACTATTTTTATTTGGGGCGAGGGGGGGGGGGGAAGAGGGGTTGTCGGACTCGGTTGGGCGTAATCTTCGAGACCAACCAGCTCGTCGGAGGTTGACGAATCTAGCCCAATCATCGCCAATTTATCTGTGTTCCCCGTGGCGCCTCCACGGCTACTGCGACAAGGACATGGAGGATGAAGAAATAAAGTTGCATTAAAAAAAAAAGTCTACCAACAATGTGTTTTTCCGGGTGACAGGTAATCTACTGAGTATAATCAGGTACGGAATCCAGGTGACAGGTAATCTACTGAGTATAATCAGGTACGGAATCCAGGTGACAGGTAATCTACTGAGTATAATCAGGTACGGAATCCAGGTGACAGGTAATCTACTGAGTATAATCAGGTACGGTATTAGGTACACTGTTGCAGTGTCAAAAAAGTAATAAAGATCTATAGATGACTCTCCTGGCTGGAGAAGGGCCGCTGTGAGAGCCCCCCCGGGGGTGCACTAGTCATGGCGCTGAGCCATAGGAGGGCACCATCGCTTGCTTTCAAAACATATTATTTTTATCAACACCTAATTGTTTCGGGAGGAGAGGATCCCAGGCTGTGAGAGTTTATCAGGGCCTCACATACTCTGACGGCGTCCCTGACAGGAGACAAAGTAGGCGTCACACCTCCCCCCACCACCCCTTTTCCTGGTCGTTCCACTGCATCAACACACTATTGGACTGGTAGTTCCATTACGATATGGCATTGATGTGACTTTTTATGAATACCGTACGAATTAAAAAAAAATATTTTCCAAAGTTTTAGAAGTAATGTCATCATTATTGCAGTCAAAATAGCTGCTTTTATTTATAACCTCAATAACTTTAATTTATAACCTCAATAACTTTATTTATAACCTCAATAACTTTATTTATAACCTCATTAACTTTATCTATAATCTCAATTACTTTAGCTTATTTACTCTAAATTATGATATAGTACTCCTAGTAAACAAACCAGAGCGTGAATTAAAAAAATTGGAAGCCATAAAAATGTCTCCGATTCGTCTTTTATAATTGAAGACAATTGTTATAGTCGTTCTGGGGAAAAAATTAGAATGGTACAAAACATTTGTTCTTCTTAAGTGTAAGATTGTTTATTCTTAAGTGTAACATTGTTCCTTCTTAACTGTAACATTTGTTCTTCTTAAGCGTAATATTGTTTCTTTTATTTTGTTTTATCTTTTATCTCCCTTGAAAAAACATTAGATTAACAAATACACTTTCTCTTTCTCTCTTTGAACTCTCTCAGTTAATCTGTAAGCTGAGGCCTAGTCTTGTAGAGCCGGTGAGATTAAACTCGCTTTGTTCCTCAGCATAAGGGAACTGCCATGCTGGCTTATGGCAAGGATGCTACCCGACTGGTCCCGCCATTAGTCGCCGGCCAACACTCGAAAACACACATGTTCCACTGTTTCCTCAACCTCCATAGAGCAGCCGCCCAAAGCATCGACAATGGGCCTCAACATCCCAAAATTAAGCACCGATCGGACGCTGGCCAGTACGACACTGGACAGTTATTGCCTGCTCGACTCTCTGCAACCACTGACTGGTATGTGGTGTCACGGAAAAAAAAAATTCTTACAAAATCACTCTCATCAAAAGTTGAACCTTCTTTAGGTAGAAAATATCCAGATAAAAACTGTCCGGATAATTCCTCAAAAAAATTCTAATGATATGTCTAATTTAACTCATCTAATGTAACCTATATTCATAAATTATTAATTTTTGTTGTTGTTATTGTAATGAGTAGATGATGCAACGTAAAACGATAACAATAACAAATGGTTTCCATCCTCTTCCCGTTGCCTGACACCATATTTAAAATAAATAGGTCAAACTGCTCGCTACTCAGCTGACGTCTTTTAATAACTGAACGCTAGTACCAGTGGCGTAGCTAGCCTAACTCGCGCCCGGGGAACAATACCTTTTTAGCCCCCTGCCCCATTCGAAAAACCATACAATAGTATATGTAAAATATACCATTTGACGCCCCTTAGTGAGTAGCACCCGAGGCATGATGCCCTCCCTCGCTACGCCACTGGCTTGTACACGACACGTCCAATGAAATAATAGCCTGCATCAATGATGATATGAAACATCAAAGTCAAGTCTCTCATCAATGATGACATAGAACATCAAAGTCAAGTCTCTCAACCTACATGGCTGACGGGAGGAATCATAAGATTTCTAAATGTAATTATATTCAACGGGGTATATTATGAAGAGCCATCCCAACATGTTAATTAACTGAATTTCTTTTGATATTACACAGGAGACAAGCGGGGAAATCATAATCTCACATAATCCTCAGCACTTAAGACTCGGAGCACTCTTATTTCTGAGAAGAGAAACACACAACACATATCTGACGCTGTCTGCGGACAAAAGTACCCCCACCCCTTCCTCCACGAACAAAAGTCCCTATCCCCCCCCCCTCCTTTTGGTGGTGTATGTCGTGATTATATGGCGTTAGGTCATTGCCATCGTCATAGTGTTTTCGAAGGCAACGGTTAGGTACGTCGCAGGTTTTATGTCGTGCACAGATAATAACACACACACAGACAGACACACACATTTTTAATTAAACTTTAAAGTGGATTTTTTTCCCCACACAAAGAATCCCGCTCTGATTCAATATATCCCGTCTAGCCACAGTGGTCAAAAGCCAGTCTTTTGTTATCTTTACATCGACTGGCGGTTATCCGGTCAGGGAAAAACAAACAAAAATAAATGGTTTTTTAAACCCAAGGTCAAGACTGACAATGTAAATAGTGCAGGCTTTTGTCTATGGACTTTTTGTCCTGCGGGGCTTTTGGTGCACTTATGGGCTTTTGTGCTGGGGGGCTTTTGTCCATGGGGGGCTTTTATGAAACACTCATCTGAAGTCTGTGCTGTAGTCAAACAACAGAACAAGTAGTTGTTAGCACTGTTGCATTTTACTGCTTTAAGTTACTTTTTAATACATCGCTAAATGTTAAATTGATGAAAAAATGTTTTTTTTTGTTTTTCTCAAATTCTGTTTATCTTAGAAGCGTGTCATAAGTTATTATTTTTTTCAGGTTTGCATTTCACCAATGTGTGAGATGGATAATACAGTTGATTTCGAAGCATCTGGATAAACATTGATATATTTTTTAATGTGCCTTTTATATTAATGAAGGGGGAAGGGCAGGGATGGGCAAACTTTTTTGAGTCGCGGGCCGCATTAGGCTGGAAAAATTGACCGGCTGGTCGGGCCGGAAGAGAGCAGAGCGCTTCATTCTGAAATAGTCCGGCGAGCCTGATTTAGCCCGCGGTACACAGTTTGCTTATGGCTCAGGTAGAGGTCCGCATAATAGTCCATTAGTCAAAAATGTAATGACTGAAGTAATTACATGATACAATTAATATGGCTTATCCGTAGCCGCACTAAACTCACCTATGAGCCTCATGTGGCTCCAAGAGCCGCATGTGGCCACATGTTGTCTATAAGTAGACAAACGTATGGCAGTAAACACAAAACATAAACAGGAAAAAGAAAAAAAAATAATTATCGCAATTGCCGCTGCAAATCATCAAGATCAAAATTTTCATTCATTCAAATAAAACTTGGTTGGCAAGGAATCATATAAAACGAGACTTTTAATATTGATTTTCTTGAGTGTAAGCTTTTGCGTTTGTGTTTGTGTGTTTCTGTTAAAAAATTGCTTTACTCCTGGCAAACTGTACACATTTATGAAACATTTGACTATAAGTTCCATTCTAGAACAATCTATATAAATAATAGTGATGTGGGTTATGCGTTAAATAGAAAGTAAAGAATGAATACAACAGTATTCCAGTTTAAAATTCAATCATGAACAAATCGGATCTACCCGAAACCAAAAATAATCTAGCCTACCGATTAAGTATAAAGGGACCAAACTCTATGCAAAGGTTTTGCAGGGTACAACTAGTCTCACAGATTTCTCATTTGGCTTCATAAAAAACGCGTAAATCGTTTACATAATGATACAAAAAAAAAAGATAATTACATATTATGTTTCCAATCTTTTGTTGTAGTTTCCATAATGACAGGAACAGGAGACGGCATTTCATTTTAACTGACAACGGCATTAAACGATACGGAATTCTGTTTACAGATCTGATAGCTGCCAGCTATCAATTGATAGGAATATTCTATCACGCAAAAGTTCATTTAAATAAATATTTATTACCTGTCCATGTTATCTGTCTGTATAATCCATTTCCAGTATATGATATGTAATGGTAAAGCCTTTTTTAAAAAAAAAAATGAAAGCCAATGATGAGATATTTAATATTATTTATAGAAAACACTTTTTATGTTTATTTTTATCTGTTATTTACAAAATGTGACATTGAGATTATTGAACGCAAAGCAAATTCTTTTTCTGAAGTGGCCTTTATTTATGAAAATTTAAAAATCATTCACGAATTTGTAACGGTTAATGACACACGTATTTACATCCTGATTGAAATGGTAATTTCTTTACAAACCAGGAAGGTGTGGTGGCTCCGAAAAAAAACGTGGCCGCGGAAAACGGAGCCAAACGTTGCCTGCAGAAAACGTAGCGAACATTCGTCATGGACCTAACGAGATCTAAAAATAACCAATAACATTTATCAATACATTTCATCATAACAGAATGTTTGGAAGGCGCTTAGAATGTTAAGTTATAAATTTACATCACATAAATCAACACATTTAGTTTGTTTTGGTTTCATTGTGATGCAGACACGTGGTCTTTCATTACTTTCTGCTTGTCAGGGACTGTTATGAACCAGCACGTCACTGTTAGGTTCACCGGGCAGCCTGTGTCTAATTTCTTTGACCTCACACATCTAGGTCACGTCTTACAGAACGTTGTTTTTTTTTTAATGTTCTTCCCTCCACCCCTCTCCCACTAACGTCTAACTCCGAAGCATTGTCCGGGTGTGCAATGGACCGGACATTTTACTTCTGCTGTCAACACATTTATGTCAAAAATCTGGCCAACGATGCACACAGTGTGGAAGAAGGTGGGACAAAGATGATGTTAATGGCTAAGCAAAACGAAACGACCTATGACCTACAACAAGAACCCCCCCCCCCTTACGTAGAGCATATTCCATAACACATTCATGTCAAATCAAATAATCAAAAGCCAGCTCCCCCCCCCCACCTACCCGATCATATGCGCGGTTTCCTTCGGCCCCAAAATATCTTTGAATTTTCATCACTAAGCCCCCCCCCCCCCCCCATCGAAACCTGTTGGGATCGGATAATAAAGAGTTAAACGCAGTGTTATTAAAAAAAATTCCGTTCCTTGACGACCTCTTCCCCCCCCCCCCCCAACCCTTTCTCCTTCCTTCTCCACCGCACACACTGACAACCCGAGATAATAAAAAAAAACCTTACAAGGTGTCGCCAGACCAAGAGCTATAGTAACACAGGTGCGTGTGATGATGACCTGTCCATCATACCTGGACAGGGTGAGCTATGTTGGTCAGTAGCTTTGAATCGATGGTGGCCTTTTTGGGAGATGGCGACTTAAGCGCGGCGATGTGAGAATGTGGGATTCATCATCAGAGGCGTACCTAGGGTGGAGGGGGGGTGTGAGGTCCAAATTAGAAAGTACCCCCGGGCCCCAGCTTGAGCGGGGGCCCCAAAATTATTTTTTTACATTAAATATTAAGTACATTATCTCATGTATGACGTCGAATGTCAAAAATGCAGGGGCCAACAAAAAGGCCAAGCCCCCTCCCCCGGGCCCCTAAAATCCCTAGGTTCGGCACTGTCCATCATTGAGCCTACACCCACAGCACCATCGGCGCCCCCCCCTCCTATGACACTCGCTCAAGGCCCCCGGGTACTCTTTCTATTTAGGACCTAAGAGAATGACATGTTTGTTCCTCGGATCTTATCAACCACTAAAGGAATGGTATTTGTAGCGCCCCTGTCTCTCTCAACCCCACCCACCTTCCCCACCATTGCCTACAGTACAATGACCTTGGAAGTCATGGGGGAGGGGGGGAGGCAGACTTTCAAAATAACTTCAAAAAAAAAACCAACAAGTCGCGCAGTTTACACCGGTGTTCGAATTTCAGAGCATGTTCGTATTCTAAGGTGTTTTAATATATTTGGCTGTTCTACAATTAAGGCGTTCGGATTTTGAACAAATGGATGTCATTTTTAGACTCCACCACTGGCAGGCACGCCGAGAGGGGGTGGGGCAGATGGGGGTCATTGCCAGGGGCCCGCATCTGTAAGGGGGCCCGGACGCCCCGACCAAGTCAATTTTTTCACGACTTATTATTTATTAAGGGGCCCGCAATGAAGTCCTGCCCTGGGGCCCGTGTTGGCTCTCGGCGCCACTGGCCACTGGTACAAAGCCTTTCGTACATCTCTCCGCCCCTGCATTCTAAGACATCGCCTTAAGGGCTACATACTTTTAACGCCGCGTGTACGAGACATTAGCTAACAAATCATAATGTTGTAAAATTCGTTCCAGACTATGACCAGACAGACCAGACTATGACCAGACAGTCCAGACTATGACCAGACAGACCAGACTATGACTAGAGGCTGCACGGGATTGGGATTCGCGGAATCCGCGGGACTCCCGCGGAGTTGGAAATAAATTTATCGGGAGACCCGTGGGTTTGGGTTTTGTTTTGCGGGAGTCCCGTGGGTTTGGGTTTTGTTTGAGTGGGACTCTCCCGGACTTGGATATGATTGCTATTGAAATTTCTTTTAAAAGCGCCTGTAAAAAAGTCGCTAAAATATTTTTATTTATTTTTTAAGGTGGTTGTACTAAAAATGAACAAGTGATTCTTTATTTATAGCTTTCGCTGTGACTCTGTGTTTTTAATTCGTTAATGCGCATGCGCAGTTTATTATATTTTGAAGTGATTTTCCATTCGTTAAATTTAAATGTAAATCTGAATTTTTTTACTTCTCTAATTCTATTTTTTAAATTTTCAAATAATGGATAATAAAGCAAATATTCAAAAGTTAGTTTACGCAAAAAGCGAGCGTATTCAGTTTTACGTAAATAACGGTGGTAAGAGCAATATTTGGGAAAGTTGAAACCGTTTGCTCTTGGATGGTGAGGATGTGCCATTCGCGGAATGTACAAGATGCGATACCATTATAACTTGGAAGGCACGCGATGGTAGGAATGGTCTGTGGACGCATCTCGAATTTTGTAAAAACAGATCACCAGTTCCAAAAATTACATCAATGACTAGCTTAATTCCAAGTCAAGAGAAGATTGTTAAACAGGTTCCAGTGCAGGTTAAAACAGAAATCACAAACACCCTTGTTTCAATGTGCGCTAAAGACATCAGGCCCTTTTCATTTGTCGAAGGCTGTGGTTTCCTAAAATTGGCTGCAAAGTTGATAAACATTGGTGCAAAATATGGGAATGTTCCTGTTAATGCCACAACTGTTTCAAGGCATTTGGGTAATGCTGTGGAGAAAGAAAAAAATCTCCTGAAAGTGTTAGTGGCCTCTTATTTTTACATGAACTTAAACTGTAGAACTGTTTATTTTACTTATTATCTTATGTCATATTTGTTTTACGTGTATATTAGTAGTATGTAAAGTTTATGTATATATATATATTTATGGTACTTCTGTTCTTTGGTAGCTGTAAATATATTTCAGTCTCTTCAGAGCGTATGTTTTAACCAACTTGACTTGAGCGTGTATATAAATATATTATTTAATGTCCACATGTATGAGACGAATCACAGTTATAAAGCACTGGGTAGACTTGGTTGTATAAATATATATATGTTTATTTATTAATTCTTATTCACGAAAATACATACATGGTATAAAATGATGTGAGATGAGGAATCAAGTCCGTCTGCTTGTCTACCAAATCTATCGTCTGCATAAAACTAATATAATTTCACTTCCGCTAAGCTAAGTGGCCAGATAATTCCAACCATCTCTGTGCCAACTGTAAATTCTCCAGCCTAAACTGATTATTATTACATCTTAAATGTTTTTCATGTATGTTTTTCGACAGGATTTCTACAAACAAAATTTTAAACCATTTTTTATGAGTTATAATAGATTATTTTTTGACGGGAGCGGGTTCGGTTGGGAAAAATTTTCGCGGGAGCGGGTGGGACTGGGGGGAATTTCTTTTGGGAGCGGGTGGGACTGGTTTTGAAAACGCGGGAGTGGGTGGGACTGGGTGTGATTTTGACTCCCGTGCAGCTCTCTAACTATGACCAGACTATGACCAGACAGACCAGATACAAAATTATACTTCACAGCCTCATTTGGAATATAACTTATAGAACAAATAAAAAAAATGAATCACATTGTTCTGCAACATTCGATGCATATGTGTATAGTTTTTTTTTAATACAAATCTTAAATATGAAAGTATATTTATTACTGTTAAATCTCCCCCCTCCCCGACCCCTCGGTGGTGTACAATGAATAGGAAATTACCGTTGACCAACGCACCGAATACAATTACAAATGAAAGCAGTGACTGTGTGACGTAGGAGCAGCAGAGTTATGATGATGATGAAGCCGGCGCTGTAGAATGATGGTCACTGTAGTTGTTCATTGTATATAAATTATTACATTTTGTATTTAATACATTTAAAAAAAAATTAATGGTAAATAAAAGATAAATGTGGGACGGATGGCCGAGTGGTGTAGATACTCGACTGTTGACCTGAGAGTCCTGGGCTCGATCCTCGGTGAGGCCCAGAACTTTTCCAGGTGAAATTCGGTGCAAAGTCGTCCCACAAGTCCACCCAGCTTTAAATGGGTACCTGACTTTAGTTGGGGAAGTAAATGCGGCTGGGCGTTGTGCTAACCACACAATCCCTTCATATGCTGAGGTTATAGAAACAGATGAATTCTACACTTCATCTGTCCCGATGGCCCGATAGGGCTAAGGGAACATTACTTACTTACTTTACTTTAAATAAAAGATAAATAAAACATACCCATAACCTCCTAGCTATGCCGGCCACATTAAGTGCCTTGATAATTTAGATTCATTCAGGGGCATTGTGTGCGTGTATGTGCGCGTGTGTGTGTGTAAGATAATTGAAGTAATGCATAACAGAAATGTTCTCGCCAACCGGATATGACCAGTGGGTGGGAGTGTTGGTGGATTGGGGGGGGGGGGAGGAAATGTCGTCGCGCCATGATTTTGTATCCCACATCAAGTTTTACGAGAAATGACATGTTGGGAAGAAATAATATATATATATATATATATATATATATATATATATATATATATATATATATATATATATATATCTATAATTGGATAAACCGCCTGCCATATTTCTGCATTGCTATAGAATAAAACATAACGTGACGGTCTGAAATTGAAATGTTAAACTTGATTTGCAAAATTTCTCATGACCGTTGTATGCGTTCTTGTAAATAGAACCATATTATTATGGTTGTGGTTGTTATTATATAGTTGTTAATGTTGTTTGGACGTTTACTATACTATCTCTAAAATGTAATGTTCCCTTAGCCCCCGCCCCCCCCCCAATCATGGCCAGATAATGTGTAGAATACATGTTTATACAACCAACGGCATTTAAAGGGATTAGGTTGTTAGCACAGCCCCCACCCAAGGGCCTTAACATCTCTAAATAATGTCAGGCACCCCATTTAAAGCTGGGAGACTTATACACCAATTTTCATAAGGAAAACTAACATTGGTTCACATCGATGATCGAACCCGGGAGTCTGAAGCGCAGGTGAACCCATTTTTTTTTACTATATAAGCTATATTAATAAAGGAGCGCCCATTCTCAGCAACTATAAGTCCTAGACCCATGATGTATATATCATTTTGTAGGTCTTGGCCTGCCATGTGTACATCAAAAGTTCAGGACCTCTGAGGGCCGGGATTCAGGGCTCCTAAGGGGCTTATATATTATATATACACCTTGTACGTTCAATAACCCATTCATTTGGTGCGAAATACTGCAGCACGTAGTTTCACCAAGATTTATTCAGAAACTCATCAAATGAAATAGTAAGCTTGTGTTCTGAGTTTAATTGAAAGTATCAGAGCTATGCAACAATTGACGGAGTTTTCGGACGATTAAATGACTACAATTTCGAATGCTTTCAATTATGAGTCCTATTTCAGTAACCACAAACCACTTGTAGTTAGATTTAAGAGAAAATAATTTTTTTTCAAATATAAAGAAACGTCTTTATAATTTTTTTTACAGATATATGCATTACACAATTGAATTTATAAACATTTCCAAAATTTACAAATATTTACTGAAAGCTAACAAACGTACTGATACATAACAAGAAAATGCGCTAACACGTCCTGTGTCCAGAATGGAACAGGCTTAATTGCTTGTTTTTGTTTATTGCTGTTTTGTTTAGAACTTATATATATATATATATATATATATATATATATATATATATATATATATATATATATATATATATATATATATATATATATATTCTGAAACATTTTCTTCATATTTTTTAGTGTTTATTCAGGTTCAGATAAAGGTGTGTGTTATTAATTTTTGCAGAATTATCCAACAAAGTCGTGAATCTGGACTTAAAGCGTACAGTGTACACAGACAGTTGCGTTTTCCACCGTTGTTGATCGAATTCGATGGACATGATCGTTGTAATATTAAACATTTCAAACATTGTGCCAGGTTTGGAGGGGGGGGGAACAATTTATTATAGTGATATTGGGGGGGGGGGGAAGGATCTTAAGAAATATTACAAACAGCGATAGCTTGAAATAAACTAACAGAGATCTGCTGTAGTGCTATATAAATGATTCAGCAATGCATACAGAAGAAGTAAACGAACCAGGACAATGACATATATAAATCCCCCCCCCCCTTTTTTTTTTAACCCGGGGAACAAAATAGGAAAGAAATGTACACCGATGTCAATGTCAGATGGCTGCTAGGCAGGATGAAAGGGGATAGGAGAGGAGGAAGAGAGAGGGGTTGGGTGGGGGTCTGATGGCTTGGATGTGGTTTGACCGCTGCACGACAGTCCAAGAGGTCATCTCATTTTTTTTTTGGATTAAAAATGGGATCTTTATCTGGCAACTTGATCGCGTTCAACCAATCAGAATTGACCATTAGCGGTATTAAAAAACAAAAAAATCCCGAGCTACGGATTCGTACAAAGAATCTTTTTGATTGGCTCTTCAGCCCTAGCGGCTGCAACGGATAATGGAATCTTTCGTTCATGATACGACCTTACCCGCACCCCCCTCCCCCCACCCTTTCCCCCCATTGTTGTTTTCCTTTTTTTTCTCTCTGCTAAATCTCACAAATATAATGACATAATGCATTTATTTTTTTTTTCTCCTATTCTCTTTTTATTCTTTGAGACAGGGATACATTGGATCAGTTCAGATTTAATGTCGGTCATATTTGAAGGATTAAAAAAAAAAAATAAAAGATACAAGAAAAAAAAAAATGATTTAATTAATCATGCAGATGGATAGCGTCTGGAAAGTTTGTTATTTTTTTTTTTTACCCTAAATGTCCGCCAGCTGTTTTATAGACAATAATATATTGACAGCTGACACACATATCGAAATAAAACACTGCCATGCAGGTTAGAGAGTAGCAAGGAGGTAGCGAATACCATAAAAGCTAAAAAAAAAAAAAAAACTGAGCACACATTGGCCGAACCATTTTTTGGGGGCATCTTTAGCTTTGTTAAGAAACCATAATTTTTGTGTTGCCTGGAAACACTTTTTTATTCCAAATGCGCATAATTTTGGAATGCAGCGATTAAAAAAAAAGTATAGCACATTCTGGCAATTTTTGGATACAAAGGATGCCAGCCTGCTAAAATGGACATCTGGCAGCTTATTTTGCAGTCGGCATAGCTACAATAGAATAAAACATAGGTTGTCAGACGTATATACTTCGTGACCCTCTGTAACAAACAATTTCGGTTTCGTGACCCTCTGTAACAAACAATTTTGGTTTTGTGACCCTCTGTAACAAACAGTTTTTGGTTTCGTGACCCTCTGTAACAAACAGTTTTTGGTTTCGTGACCCTCTGTAACAAACAGTTTTTGGCTTCGTGACCCTCTGTAACAAACAATTTTGGTTTTGTGACCCTCTGTAACAAACAGTTTTGGTTTCGTGACCCTCTGTAACAAACAGTTTTGGTTTCGTGACCCTCTGTAACAAACAATTTTGGTTTCGTGACCCTCTGTAACAAACAGTTTTTGGTTTCGTGACCCTCTGTAACAGTTTTTGGTTTCGTGACCCTCTGTAACAAACAGTTTTTGGTTTCGTGACCCTCTGTAACAAACAGTTTTTGGCTTCGTGACCCTCTGTAACAAACAGTTTTGGTTTCGTGACCCTCTGTAACAAACAATTTTTGGTTTCGTGACCCTCTGTTACAAACAGTTTTGGTTTCGTGACCCTCTGTAACAAACAGTTTTTGGTTTCGTGACCCTCTGTAACAAACAGTTTTTGGCTTCGTGACCCTGTGTAACAGTTTTGGTTTCGTGACCCTCTATAACAAACAGTTTTTGGCTTCGTGACCCTGTGTAACAAACAGTTTTGGTTTCGTTACCCTGTGTAACAAACAGTTTTTGACTTCGTGACCGACTTTTGAACTGTTTCTTTTTGGCCATCCACATGTTGGGTTTAAAGGAGAATCAACACTTCATTACATTACCACTTCTACTTTCAGGTTTGTAACATAAATAGAGATATAGAGTTTGAGAGTCTGCACCCTTCTCCGCTTTGTCTTGCCCCCTCTGCTTGTTTGCTCTACATTTATTTCCTGCCACGCCCCCTGCTATTGGTCTGGCCCCTGCTGTAGAATTTTCCAGCTACGGGGATGGCCACTGTCCATCTAAATTTCACATTTTGAGAACATGACGCCCAAATTTAAAAAAGGCTTAAAATTCATTCAAGTCAATAAATAAACTCAAAGAAGATGTAATGTAAACATGATATGAATTTATTCAAGGTATACAGTACATTATGTAGGGAGATTCCAAAGTCATTCTGAGTACAAAAGTCAATCAAATTAAACCCTAAAATTCATACAAATCTGTATAATGATGAAAAGGGGTACTTTTTTTTCCCCCCTTTGTTAAAAGTTCATTTAAAAAACCGTTAAACCATTTTATTAAAAAAAAAAGGGAAATTTAAAAAAAATGAATAAAAATAAATTAACAATTAACATGTAATTTACATAAATACTGCATTACTAAAGTAACGAATAATCTCTTTTACAATAATTGTATACACTGAACACGTGATCAGATTCCACCAAATCTTAAGACTGCAGAGGGATGTTTTGTAAACATTTTAACAGGATAGTGGGAAAAAAGACAAACCTATAAATAGGTATAAAGTTATAAATCAGTCTGAGTTATATCCAGTTATCATCAGGGCTAGATTTACCGCTGGGGATATCCCCGGCACTGAGAACTGTCATCCCCGGCTCTGATTTAGGTAATATATCCCTGCCGGGGATGAAACCTTAGACATTTATCCCCGGCTCTGCAGAAATTTTTTTTTCATCCCAGGCACTGTTTTTTTTTTTTCTAAAAATCGAGCACTGGTTATCATGATGAAATATAGGCGCTGCAATTAGCCGGCAACCATCTTCCCGGCCCACTGGTAAAGTGATTTGTGTACACAGAACTCATGCCGTGTAAATGTCTTTTAAATTTCAAAACATGCATTTCTCACAAGGTAATATTAAACATTGTGCCAGCAGGGGAAATTTTTTATTGTGATAATAAAGGGTCAAAAAATGTACTCATGAAATATTACTAACAGCAATAACTTTAAAAATTCCAAGCACTTTTACACCATGCCAGCAAGTGCACTCATTATTTTATAATTTTTGACTTTGTAAAAGAAACCAACAATGTAATGTTCAAAAGGATACCAATAAACATTACATGACAGTTTCACTTCCACTTGGTAAATCAGCACATAGACAACCAAACAGTTGCTACAGGGGCGGACTGGCTTCTTGTCAGGGGACCGGTTGTCCCTCAGAGGTGGGCCCTGCATGGAAGGAGTGGGGGGGGGGGTCGCTCACCGAGGTCACAACTCGCTGACCTTGGCAAACTGTCACGGGTGAAGAAATGACAGTGGGTCGTGGGCAGGTGAGGCTGTGGTGAGATGTGGGGTGTCTGGAAGTTTTGTGGGGGGGGGGGGTCCCCAAATCAATTCTTTACAAGGTTTTTTTTAAAGCTTGACATCAGTTTTGAATACTACAGGAAGATATATCAACAACAAAAAGTAAGACAAACAAATACAATAACATAGTAAAACAACAACTAACAATACAGTGCTCAACATATGTATATATAAACAGAATGGGCCAAAAAAAATGAGAACATTGTGTAGAAATTAATATAATTATAACAAAGTTTGTTTAGTTGTAAGCTAAGAAAAAATTGTTAAGCAAGAAGGACACACTGAACAGGATTTCTGATTGGCTAAATACTTTGCAAACAAAATTAAATGAAACAATACATTAATTACATTATATTTTTAAATAATTCATATGTTATATGATGTTCTTACTTTTTTGGCCCACCATATATATATATATATATATATTAAGTGCTTCTTGAGTTAGATTAATTTGAGCTGAAATGCTATTTGGACGTATATATATGTGTGTTTGTGAAGGTTTGGCATTGTGCTAGCTGCACCCCTTACGTATTAAGCCCCTGACAACAGAAACATACTTAAATATATGAAGCGTTTGGAACCATAGCACCCTAACCCAATAAGTCATATAATATATATATATATGGCCTTTTTCTTGTTGTTAACCAAAGAGTGCTATAACCAAAGAAATTGAGCACTTTGATCTGTCATTAGAATGAAATAAGATGATGCAGTTGCATTTAAGCTATATATATATATTCTCTTTTTAAAAATCAGTGAAGTAAATTTCATATAACAGAACGATTGACAAGTTCACAGCAGGGGCTTAAAATAAATAAATATGAGATGAGTCACAACTGATCAGTGGGAAAGTTAAGACTCAAGGAGAAAAACAAAGGTAATAAAGTCAAACTTTGTGTAAGACAGATAGAAGTAGAGTGAAAGAGAAATAGAGAAAGAGATGGGGGGGGGGGGGGGTAAAACATGCAATATTCTGATCAACCCAGATTCAGGTCACAGAAAAAAAACAATACATCTGTCTATATAACATCAGTGACAAACTTGAGTTGGCTCCTGCAATGAGCCCCATGTTTTGAGTATTGTCATATTTTATGTTGATACTTCAGTAGGGCAATGAAACAAACTTGGTTTAAGTTCAGGACCATTCTGAAGATAGACCAGTGACTAAATTGACAGGTTGAAGATGACCAGTGACTGTATTTAACAGACTGACGATGACCGGCGGTTATTTTTAACAGACTACAGATGACCTGTGGCTATATTTAATGGACTGATGATGACCTTATCTTAATAGACAGTAGGGCAATGAAACAAACTTGGTCTATATTTTATAGAATGACATCATGGCAGAACAGTTGCATGAGTAGACGAACCTTGCAACTCATGAAACAAAATGGCTAAATATCAGTAAGTATCACAAAAGGACAAAAATCAAAAGACACAACAAGAGGATCTCTGAGCACCGGGGAACACACATTGCTTTGGTTGCCATGGCAACACAGCCAGAGACACAATCACAAGAAAAAAATATAAATAAATAAACCTACGCCTAAAAAAAAACAATAAACACAACTGCGCCTGCGACAAGCTCCAGTCAACATGTCGTGCCAGTGGCCCGCATGCAATTATATCACACTGTCCACTTATGATAAAATGGGGGGCTGCCAACTAATCAAAAGCACCTGACAATTTTCACACACTGGGGCCCACACCCAACCACTGCCCCCCTCCCCTGATCGCAATGTCATTTTTAAAGTTATTGCTGTAAACCCACATAACCTTCGAATGGCATGGGGCCCCAATTGAAGAGCCTAGGATCCAGTGGCCAAGTCTATTTTCAAAGGTTGCTTAAAAAAGACAATCTTTCCCCGAAATCGCTATCTTTTTGTTAATTATATTATGTACGGGGGTGGGGAGGGGGGAAGAGGGTTGTTGGGTGCCTTTAACTTTCAATAACAAAAACAAGCCTCCAACATACTCTAGTTAATCTGACCAACTGTTGTCATCTGGATCTGTTCTCACCAACACACATCCACCACACAAACACACACACAGGCACACTTTGCTGATAAGTTGAACAAGCAAATGTGAGATCCCTTCATCCAACATCTTCATCTCAACTGGTGAACTGCATGGATGGAATTCATAATATTGAATATTTTTTAAAAAAAAAAAAAAGGAGCTCACTTCTTCCCTGAATAAAACAACAAACAAAACAAATAAACAAACAATGATTTGAAAACAAAACCAAGACACACAAACACAGCAAATGTACAGTTTCGCTGATGGTACATGCACATCATCCTCCTCCACTGGTGTATTTAATACACATAACTGTCCTATCAGATTACTGAAATCGTTATGCGCTACCTAGTCAAGACACCCGCTACCTAGTAAAGATACCCAGATGTAGTAGTACATGTATAAACAACACACAACACAATCATTCAATTACACCAACAATTATTTTTTGTGTGTATTTTAAAAACTTATGAGCCGCTTGATGGCTTCCAGGCACTTCCACTTGTCAGGCATGTAGAACACCTCAAAGACGTGGGGGAAGGGCGTGTCGTAGCCGCACACCCTCTCGATGGGCGCCTCTAGCCTCAGGAAGCAATCTTGCTGTCAATGACAAAAAAAAAACAAATATATAAATATATACAAAACTACACAAGATAAACAAGAAAAAAATCCAGCAATAAATAAATAAAAGCGTGATAAGAAATTTAATATCAACTAAGAAGGGGAGATCACTAAAGTCCACAATTTTCTACGCGGTCTGCAGAGCAGACGGGAAGTGCAACAAAGAATTGTATTCCTGATTTTAAAAAAAAAAAGGATTTGGGAGGGGGGGGGAGATATTTTCACTAATCTACATTATTGATCGTGTTGCTCAATTGACGCTATGAAACATTTCACACAACTCTGACCAGTGGAATGAAACTATTTGCCTCCTCCCACACATGGGAGAGGACAGGGGAAGGGCGAGCGGGGGGGAAAAGGGGGGGGGGTAAACTTCAAATCATGAAAAATGAAAATTAATTTTCTTTTGTAAGAAACGGCAAATATTTACCCCATCTCTCCCCCTTTTTTTAAGCTCTCAGACAGCCAGTGATGTTGGCCACCATGCACAAATGTCTCAACCCAACCTACACATTTATATAAGCCCCCCCCCCCCCCCACCAACCCACCTCACTATACCTGGCCGCCAACTGTTAATTTATCCCCCCCTCCCCCTTAATATAATTATCCATAAGTAGATGCAAATCATCTACAACTATTAAAACCATAATGACCTTTTTGTTTGTGTCGACATGTCTCAACAAAAACAACAACAACCAAACAAACAAACAAACTATCTGGATACAAATTATCCAAGTTGTCAGCACTGTCAAAAATAAAACTCAATCGCCTACCTCAATACCACCCTCAATATATATATGTACATTAGGGTGCATCACCAAAAAAAAAATTTTCTTATAATTGATCTGTCTGCTATTTAAATTTGTTCCATTGATCAAAAAAAGCATTGTGTAAAAAAATAAAAAAATATTTGACAATATTTAGAGGTCCCCCGGACTTCAACAAAGTTTGCATAATTAAGCGAAAACTAGATAAAACCATCCTTCTTGTAAAGTCTTACATACAAAAAGTGAAGCGCTATATAAATTGTTTTATAGTCTTTGGTTTTATAATGTTTGGTAGCTATGATTGATTTTGATAAGCAGTTGTGCTAGAAATAAAATTTAAAATTCACATTTTATTAGCAAAAACAACACTTTTCCTTACGGCATATGGATGACCAAGACAAGCATTTTAATTTCTTTATTTATATTATTTTAATTTCTGATACACACGACCTATAAAATCAGAACATGGAAATGATATGAAAAACAACAATAAAATGTTTGCACCTTCTAAGGAAATGCTGGCTGACCCTGGCATCACTTCAACAGTTGCATATCCAATTATTACTGCGTCTCCTGCCTCGCGAACAAAGAAACCACAAACTCTTCTGAAAACTAAATTGTTTGGCATTGGCCCTGCAATCTGTGTTGATGATGCTATAATTACTGGAATTCTTCGACTACCAACTTGTTTACAAGTTTTGAGGTGCATGATTATCACTGCAATGTAGCAGCACACAGTGAGCGTCCAGGTTCTCTTGGTGCACCTTCTCGATTTACAACTGCCAAAATTGTGCTGAATCAAGTTACTGCTTTCTACGAAAAAGCAAACATTCCAATGGTGACAGAGAGGAGAGCTTGTGAGAAGATTATTCATCTTCTTGATGAATACAATAAACTTCATTCAATTGATAAAAGTCGCCGAAACACACCAGCCATCTAACGTAAACTGGAACAAATGAAATCTATGTTGGCAACAACTTTTCAACTGTGGCCACCAAATGTCGAGACTATTATCAATAATGCAGAAGATCTAGCATTCTTGAGGTCTATGAAAGGAGACAGGTCTTCCAGCTTTGGATCATTTGACAAAACACTTGCAAAAAAAGTCGCTCGACGCCATTCACGAGATGTCGCAACATTGGAACGTCAGAAACGCGCAAGAGAAGAAAATGCAGCATGTTCAACGATATCAGTGCCTTCCAGCGAGGGTAGCAGTGACGAAAGCCGATGATTCTACTTCTAAATCTGAAGATAATATGGAGTTTGATAACTGTTTGGATGATATAATGCCATTGCAAAAGCGAAGAAAGCCAACAGGAGCTTTGGTATTTGTACCTCCAGATGTTTTAAGCCGACCAAATCTTGTGTCACTAGCGACAAGATTAAAGATTACACCAACACAGCAGGCAGCTTTCACACAGGGCCTTATTAGCGAGTCTGGGGGTGATGTATCAATGGTGGCTTCTTCCTATGCCACTGCAGATCTTTCACGTCGCAAAGTTGTAAGTGAGATATCTACAAAGATCCACGACTCCTGGGAACCACCCAAACTCTGCACTCTCCACTGGGATGGCAAACTGACACCTTCTCTAAAAAATCATCGTGTCACTGAAAAACGCATAACAGTTGTTGTCGGTGATGCAAAGCAATTGAAACTTCTAGGAGTGCCAAATTATGCCAAGGCAACAAAGAAACCTGTTGGTGAAATAATTGCACAATTAACCATGAAGCTAATATCAGAGTGGCATTGTAATGATTGTATCGTTAATATGACATTCGACACAACAAGATCAAATACTGATCATCAGACTGCTGCCTGCATTGCCATACAAAATATGCTGCAACGTGCTCTTCTGTGGTCAGGTTGTCGCCATCACATTGGTGAAGTTATCCTCTCGCATGTGTTTGCAGACATGAAAATATAAGTTTCCAAATCCCCGGATATAACTTTGTTCAGCAAGCTGCGAAGTAATTGGGAGTTGGTGGCACATGATTGGTCTCACGTTTGTAGTTCGTTTACGTTAGCTGATCATGATCTGAAGGCTCAAGAGCGACTGACGATAATGAGAGATGCGGTAATTGCACATGCCAACTCTAGTAAACAAACCGAATTCTTGCGAGACGAATTCTTGCGAGACGACTACCACGAATTCCTTAAGCTGTCCCTTGTTTACCTGAATGCTACAAATAAGGAGGTTAACTTTAAAAGACCAGGTGCCCTGCACAAAGCACGATGGATGGCAAAGCTGATATATTGCCTCAAGATTGCACTGTGTGAGAAACAAATTCAATTATTGCCTCCAGGTACTATTACCACGCGTGATCAAGTGCCAAAGATTCGTGCATTTGCTACATTTGTAACACATGTTTATGTCGTGTGGTGGCTCACTTGCAAAAAGAGTGTGGATGCACTATGGAATGATCTACAGCTCTACAAGCGACTTTTGGATTACAACGATGTCAACAGAGACATATCCAAGTCAGCAATCTATGCCTTGAATAGGCATCTGTGGTACCTCACTGCTGAAATGATCCCACTTGCTCTGTTCAGCAATGAAGTACCTGTGTTGGAAAAGCGAGCTCTAGCAGATGCTCTGCTAAGGCTTCGACCAGTGGTTGCCCTCCAAACTCCACAGAATCGATTTCGAAATGGTTGGGGAAAACCACGATTCCAATCAATTGATTCTAAAACTCGGTTGTGTGATCTGGCTGGAGTTGACTCGTGGTTTACTATATACAGACTTAAACTGGACACAGGATTCCTCCAATTGCCTGTTGATGATTGGTGCCAAACAGCTTCTTACATTGCCAGTGCAGAAAATGTTGCTGCTATTAACGTTGTTAACGATTGTGCCGAGAGAGGGGTGAAACTGGCATCTGACTTTGTTGAAGCAGCGCGAACGGATGAACATTTTCAAAACATTCTTCAAGTGGTAGAAATGGACAAATTAGAAACATAGACAGCTCAAAAACAAACAATCAATTTTTTTCCTCTATTGTGGTGATGCACCCTAATATATATATATACATATATATATAAATATATATATATGTAGAGAGAGAGAGAAAGAGAGAGAGAGAGAGAGATGGCTCTACAAGGACAGTAAGTAGAAAAAAAAAAAAGAATCACCTACGTCAGTGTTCCCTTCAGTGTGCTACGCGTATCCCTGGGGTAGGGGGTGGGGGGTACGCGAAGAGCTTAGCGAGTTTGCCCGCTGCACCCGGTGCTGACAACATTTGGATATAAACATGCATGGCTTAAGCGAAAACAAATGAAATGATGAAAACCACGACCGTAAAGAAAAAACAACAGTATATGCAGTATATATATTTTTTTTAAACTAAGGGCACGCATTGTTACGAAAATAAAACTGGAGGGGTTACGCTATAGATGTCGACATTTTGGGGGGAAAAACACTGACCTAAGATATGACCTGCAACCCGGTTATCTATCCATTCGAACATTCTTTCACGGTTGGCGGGTCAAGGCTATTTAAATAAAAAAAAAACAAACAGTTTCGCAAATAGGTCAAAATGGCCAGGTGAAAGCTATAAGAGCACGATGATACAACACACACACGCACGCACACACGCCGTCAACAACAGAAAGCACTCCGTTACCTGGATTGAGGCCGCCAGCTCTGCTCCGAGGCCCATGGTGATGGGAGCCTCATGGGAAACAAGCACTCGTCCGGTCTTCATCACAGACTGGTGACAAAGACAAAAAAAAACACACACATATATATAGAATGGCAATGCTATTATTAAAAATACGGTACATCAGAAAGTTTCATTGTTGAAGCTTCATAGACCAACAAAAGGGACATGGGAGGGTGGGGGGAGAGGGGGAGGGGAAGGGGGGGGGACGGACCCATCACCCCCACCAAGGACCTCACTTTTTTTAAATTTTATTTTTAAAAAATTTCGCTTACGACCTATAATAATAATAATAATAACAGAAGACGCCGGTCGCCAAGTCGTGGTAATGACACACGGATGGATGTAGAGAGTATTTCCCGATGAAAGGTCAAGAGTTCAAAGTAATCATCTATGACGTCAATGGATCCTGGCTTCTTCGCGGTGCAATGTTATGTTTGGTTCAAATAATAACCATTGAATGCCCCCGTTCTATACTGTTACTCGTGTTAAGTTGATGAGTACATCTTTATGCGGGACAGAACGGGGGTTAATAGAGACAAATCTTTGACAACATCACTGATGGAATAACAAATTGTAAAAGCCAAATATATGTGAACTTGAGAAAACTGCATTGCTTGGGGGGGGGGGGGGCAGCACGCATCTTGAGGAGGGATCTGTCTCACTCCATGAAATAAAAATGAAACCGACACCATGGTCACTTTGGACCGATGAAATGGACCGGGTGGGTGTGCTGACCGATGGGGAACATATACTAGCTGCCAATAATAATAGAGATGTGAAAGTGTGTTTGTTTATTAACAGTACATGTTTACTTTGGACCCCCCCCTCCCCACACCCGACCCAACCCCCCTCCCCCCGCGCGTTCCACCAAAACCCCCAACTCAAAAGTTCCGAAATCTTCCCCCCCCCGCCCCACATCTATACTGTGGAGATGAACTAATGTTGTCTGAGTCTGATATCATTCTATTACGACTCCTCAAATGAATTCCGCCTGTGTATAGTTCAGGGGCGGCCACGGTTGAGGTGAAGGGGGGGGGGCGCGTATGCCCGGCATTTTACAGAATTAAAAAAAAACCAAAAAAAAAAAAAATACTCCGCAGTGCAGCAACGTACTTCCAATTGGCGAAGCTCAGTTGATACATGTAAATGTAGTAACTGAAAGATCCGATTCAACGAAGGGGGGGGGGGGGGGAGGAAGCGCTAAACTCAAGGAAGAGACCCGTAGGCGGCTCTCAGAAAGTCACCAGGCAAAGCGTTGATATGGTGGTATATGATCCGGAGACTAGAGGCAAAGCGTTGATATGGTGGTATATGATCCGGAGACTAGAGGCAAAGCGTTGATATGGTGGTATATGATCCGGAGACTAGAGGCAAAGCGTTGATATGGTGGTATATGATCCGGAGACTAGAGGCAAAGCGTTGATATGGTGGTATATGATCCGGAGACTAGGCAAAGCGTTGATATGGTGGTATATGATCCGGAGACTAGAGGCAAAGCGTTGATATGGTGGTATATGATCCGGAGACTAGAGGCAAAGCGTTGATATGGTGGTATCCGGAGACTAGAGGCAAAGCGTTGATATGGTGGTATATGATCCGGAGACTAGAGGCAAAGCGTTGATATGGTGGTATATGATCCGGAGACTAGAGGCAAAGCGTTGATATGGTGGTATATGATCCGGAGACTAGAGGCAAAGCGTTGATATGGTGGTATATGATCCGGAGACTAGAGGCAAAGCGTTGATATGGTGGTATATGATCCGGAGACTAGAAGGCAAAGCGTTGATATGGTGGTATATGATCCGGAGACTAGAGGCAAAGCGTTGATATGGTGGTATATGATCCGGAGACTAGAGGCAAAGCGTTGATATGGTGGTATATGATCCGGAGACTAGAGGCAAAGCGTTGATATGGTGGTATATGATCCGGAGACTAGAGGCAAAGTGGGGGGAAGGGGAAGAGCCCGAGTGATATTCAAAGCGGATCGCATGTAGCTGATGGAAGAAAGTATTCGCCGGTTACATCTTTTTCATTAAGCACATAGAAATGAAGCGGGACAGCTGTGACTTAAATTGGACATGTGTGTGTGAGTGTGTGTGTGTGTGTGTGTTTCCGTGTGCGACTGCACACAGCACGCTTTTAAATTCAAACGCACACCGTGACATAACTAGCGAAAACTTTAAGTTAGAAAGTTACCTTAAGAACAAAGAACATTTGTTCCATTCGTGTTCAATACGAGATCAACTAAGTACATTTGTTCCAATCGTGCTCAATACGAGATCAACTAAAAACAAAGAACATTTGTTCCATTCGTGTTCAATACGAGATCAACTAAGTACATTTGCTCCATTCGTGTTCATTACGAGATCAACTAAAAACAAAGTACATTTTTCCCCATTCGTGTTCAAGGCTACGATCAAATCTTTTCTTAATGGTCTCATTGCTTATTTAGAGAAAAATAACTACAGTAAACAAAAAAAAAAGTTCTTTTCAAGTCGCTAAAAAAAAATGGGACGGGGGAGTCGGAAAGAAGGGGGGGGGGGAGAGATCGGGGTCGTGCTACTACTTATAATTTTTTTTTTTTTAAAAAGACTCTCAACACAGGCCATTACAGATGTAACAACTTTTAACTTTTAGATTGAAACGGGCCGATAACTGCCGTCGGTCACTTAGCTGAATCAATATTGGACTTGGTCGAGTGCTTTGTTAACACTCTCTGTTGTGTTGCGTGCGCACTTTAAAAAAAAATGAAAAAAAAAAAAACCAAATCAAACTTGTGTTCAATGGTGAAACATTAGGTGCTAGACACGTTGTCGTGGGGATTTACAGTGCGTGTGTGTGTGTGTGTGTGCGTGAGAGAGAGAGAGAGAGAGAGAGAGAGAGAGAGAGAGAGTAGAGGGAGGGAGAGAGCGTTGAAACAAGAACAACATCGCTAGTAACATAGAAATGTTACAGATATGACACCATTGATAAATGAGAATTAAATTAAAAAACATGTTTTGTTTTTTTTTAAGTTTTGGGGGTTAAAAAAAAATACTACACAGGGAAAGGAAAAGCAACAACACACATTCAAAGTAATAGCGTGTAGCTCAGTCACAACACACATTCAAAGTAATAGCGTGTAGCTCAGTCACAACACACATTCAAAGTAATAGCGTGTAGCTCAGTCACAACACACATTCAAAGTTATAGCGTGTAGCTCAGTCACAACACACATTCAAAGTATTAGCGTGTAGCTCAGTCACAACACACATTCAAAGTAATAGCGTGTAGCTCAGTCACAACACACATTCAAAGTAATAGCGTGTAGCTCAGTCACAACAACACACATTCAAAGTAATAGCGTGTAGCTCAGTCACAACACACATTCAAAGTAATAGCGTGTAGCTCAGTCACAACACACATTCAAAGTAATAGCGTGTAGCTCAGAGAAAGTAAAAGATTACAAAAGACGACCGCCCACACAACAACAACAATCAATGCCGTACATTAGCAGCACAAACACATCAGACAACCTAGATAACCCAAATGCCTACAAAGATGCTGCATAGCAACATTAATGTTTCCATACGACATTGCTACCCGTCTGTTCCCAATTTAGCCCAAGCTTTGGTAGTGAGGCCAATCTGCATGCAGTGGCCCGATTTGCATGTAGTGACCCAATCTCTATGATGAGACCCAATCTCTATGATGTGTGACCCAAACTCCATGCTGTGACCCGATCTGCATGCTGTGACCCGATCTGCATGCTGTGACCCAATCTCCATGCTGTGACCAATGTTCCCTCTAAGCTGAGAGCGTGAGCGATCGCTGACACGAATTCAGAGCGTCGCCCATACTACACGTGTAGTATGATCGCTCACTCCGACGGACGACATCGCTTAAATCGCTCACAAATTTTGGCCTCAAACAAAATGTCGCTCAGAGACAAAATTTTGTGCTCACTTCATACCACACCTTAGAGGGAACATTGGCTGTGACCCCATCTGCATGCAGTTGCCCGATCTGTGTGATGGGACCCAATCTCTAAGATGTGACCCATTTCCATGCTGTGACCCAATCTGCACCAGTGGCCCTATTTGCATTATGTGTGCTGCGGGTTCACAATTCCCGGCGCGTAGTTATGCCCCACGCGGTGCTCTGTCGGCTATGGTGGGGATGAAAGAAGGGCAAAACACATTAGTGGTTACATGATCCCAGAGATAAAACATCTGATCCATTTAACGGACTTCCCCCCCCCCTTTGAAAGCACAACCCTCTTGTGAACAAAACATTAATTCAATGTAGAACGTCAATGATGTGAACGAGGAGCAGAGCCGCGGGCCGGACTTGGGCATTGAGCCGTAGCTTCCACGTGACTGCTCTAGATTAAAAAACAAACAAGTCTTAAGACCACTTATGAAGCAGATTTGGTTGTCTTTTTTTTTCATAACGCAAGATCGGTAGCTGATGAGTGGACGTGATTGGGGACCTCTCCATGATAAAACTGGATAAGGAAAAATTAAGAAATGGACAGGCCGAAATGTAATGAGCCTACTGGCGACCAAACGACTAAGCAAGTCAATCCACTTCAGTCCCCACCTCAAGCCTCTCCCCGCCCCACCACCACCACCACCAGCCCCAGCCAGGAAAACTGTTAAGGGCCCGATCAATAGATAACAGAAGGGACCATGCGATGCAGTAACCGACTCTTCTCTAAATTACCGTTTCCGAATCGATCCCCTGAATCCGATATACAGAACTAAGAGACTTTATATGATGATCTAAAAATGAGTTGGATTAATTCCAGTGATTCGGATGAGAAATACGGACACCGGTGAATACTCTCCGATTCCGACTACGACGACACAGAAAGTTCCGATGCTCCGAAAAATCGTTCCATCAGAGCTGTTAATTTTATGGGTTTCGAAACTTCCGGTAAAGGCAGTGGGGGAAAAGCGATGTAGAATTAGCTCTAAAAAACAACAGCCGTCTCACAATATCACTTACAGTTTCAACGCAAGGGTGGTGAAATAACAGAAGGCAATAACCACCCACACACAGATCGTTATTGTTGTTGTTTTATTAAATCCGTCCACTTTGAAGACCTTACAATTTTCATAAATACCGTCTTATATTTTATTACACGCCCAGGAACCATTTTCTTGAACGGATTCCATACCATACTTTGTTCTATTTTCACCTGACACCTTAGTTAGACGTTACTTCTGGACGACGCATTGGCGCAGATTCTACAGGACATGGGCAGCGCAGGTCCGTATAAGGCGTGGGCTAAGTGGGAAGTTGTTTTTCGCTCACCCGCACGCGCGTTACACGAGTTAAATCAAACATGGAGAATGTTTCCGTATCGGCTCTACGTACCAAGTCATTTTGTTTTACTCCCTCGTTCATTTGTTTACTGCGACGGTTGTCGTCTCACCCCGCCCACCTTACAGAGTGAGACAGAGCACCTGTTGCGGCCATCATTGTTGACACGTCAGATTGCCCCGAGTCGCGTGATAGTCCACTTTGCCCTCAAGAGTACCAGGGAAGGAGACCGGCGTGCAAAACAACAAAAAAAAAAAACAAGCAATTTCAAGTTTCCTTGTACGGTGAGATACATCCCGTCTTCGCCCCCCTTGCCTCCAATCACCATCTCAAAGCATCCCAGAAGCTGACAACTTCAATGATTTATATACTAAATCCCATACCGAGAATTTTTTTTGTTTGTTACCCATCTAGATCTTAGAGCAAGGGTGGGCAAACGTTTTGCATCGCGGGCCACCTTTGGTTCGTAAATTGGTTGGATCAGCGGGCCGGACCAAGAGCAGGGGGATGGAGTGTTCACATAAAACTAAAAAATAAATATTAAATATAAACGTCTAGGCCGGAGATAAGATGGCCCGCCCGTAGACCACCAGGAGACGGTCACGTGAACAGGAAGTGAAATGCTGCAAACTAGCATGCGGGGTGAACTGCAGAGCTATACAGCGGAGGCTCCGCTGTCGGTGATTTATCCAGCCACAGTGAAGGGCAATCTGTTAGCCCACCACGGGCAATGTGTTAAGAGTTGCGGGCCATCATGGATGCACCAGATATCAAAGATAATTTTTGGCTAAATATTTGTTTCCGGTGGCTGCTTTTAGCAGCGGGTTTTTTTTTTTGGCCACAGCCCAAGACCTTTAAATGTACTTTTCTATTGAGCACCTACTTAGAAATAATAACCCTGTAAGAACAGCTTAATGCTGATGGTCCTAATTTACCCTACTGTCCAAGACCCCCCCCCCACCTTTTTCCCCCAATTACACACAGGAGAGGGAGGTTTATGAGGTTAACTCTAGATCTGGGCGGCACATTTCACCAGCAATACAGAACAGAGCGGTTTAAAAAGGACAGCCCGTGGGCCACCTTATTGTTTGTCAGTGAGTACAGATGTGTCGTGGGCCAACTTATTATTTGTCAGTGAGTACAGATATGTCGTAGGCCACCTTATTATTTGTCAGTGAGTACAGATGTGTCGTGGGCCACCTTATTATTTGTCAGTGAGTACAGATGTTTCGTGGGCCACCTTATTATTTGTCAGTGAGTACAGATGTGTCGTGGGGCCACCTTATTATTTGTTCAGTGAGTACAGATGTGTCATGGGCCACCTTATTATTTGTCAGTGAGTACAGATGAGTAATGGGCCACCTATTATTTGTCAGTGAGTACAGATGTGTCGTGGGCCACCTTATTATTTGTCAGTGAGTACAGATGTGTCGTGGGCCACCTTATTATTTGTCAGTGAGTACAGATGTGTCGTGGGCCACCTTATTATTTGTGAGTGAGTACAGATGTGTTGTGGGCCAACTTATTATTTGTCAGTGAGTACAGATGTGTCATGGGCCACCTTATTATTTGTCAGTGAGTACAGATGTGTCGTGGGCCAACTTATTATTTGTCAGTGAGTACAGATGTCTCGAGAGCGTGCATGGAGAAATTATAAAAAATGTAAACAATGACATACAAGTGATATATATATATTTATATGACCCGCCCCCCCCCCCCCAGGTCCGCTGCCCTAAACCGTCTCCCCAAGGACCTTATCAAGGATGTTTTCCGAAACTAAGCAAAAGGAAGTTACAACCCCCCCCACCCTCCACCCCGCTGGGATGGGACGGAATAATTCATGGACAAGCCGGAATATCCTGTGTGTGTGTGTGTCGAGGGGGCAGGGGGGCAGGACTATGATCAACTTTTTCTTGCAGGTTATGTAATACCATATCTCTTTAAGTTGGAGAGGACAACAGGCAAACGACTTGTTGCGGGTAAGTCCCCGGGGTTAACGAGATGTTTCTCTCCTCGTTCAGGCGACGCACACACAAACATTTTAAACATGGTAGCAGTCCATACGGGGAGATGGCACCTGAACAATGTGCCGACCACCCAAATGCCGTAATATGCAGCGGCTCCCGTCTTTGTCTACACGGTTGGTTCTCCTATCTTTATGGTTTCATGGGTACTTCTTATTTTATTTGTTTTTTTTTAAATTTAAGTAAACAAATTAGTAGATGTCGGGGTGGGGGGAGGGGGGTGAGGAGTATCAAGCATGGTGCAATGCCAGTTTTACATACAATCTTTATATTTAAAAGGGTAGATACAAAAAAAAAAGTAAATAGATTCTAAAAAAGAAATGAAAAGAAGTTGTCTACCTTGTTCACAGTCTCCCTGTCCCATGGCAGCAGGGTGCAAAGGTCGATGACCTCACAGGAGACATTCAGCTTCTGCTGCGCCAGGCTGGCCACTTCCTTCAGGACGTGGATCTGGGTCCCCCAGCCAATCATCGTCACGTCAGAACCTGTAGGGGGGGAGGAGGATGACGGTGAACACATTAGTGATGGGAGCTTGTACAAAAAACACGGAGCGCGCCACACGGGCTACTAGGGGCGCTACAATGATCCTCACTACATTCATACAGTTGGCAGTTTTTTTTTCTGAAACTGTTGTGATTCGCAAAAAAAAAAAAAAGTTTTCTGGGGGGTTTTTTTTTTTTTGAGACCAGTTTGTAGAGAACTCAAACATTTCGGCGACCCACTTCAAATTATCTCCCCTAACCCAATGTAGTGTTTGGGTCGCGATCCACACTTTGAGAAACACTGCACGGGTGCGTGTAACCGCCAGGGCGTCCTGGGAGCTGACTTTCTCAGGATCCACGACCAGGACAGTTTCTGTGTGGTGCTATTATTGCCTACACAAAATTTATCCCCGAGGTCTACAACTGAAACTAGCACACAGTGTGTGCTTGGTGCTATACCCTTGGACGAAAAAGCCTGTTTGGAAGTCGGAGCACCAGGTGCTCGAAGTGCGTCATGTACGTACCGGGTTCGAATTCCCAGCCAGACCCAATGTGACCAAAATCAACACCCTGGCTATGGAGGAGGGGGGGGGGAGATACAGAACGGGACGAGAAAAACCGTTGCCACATTCACGTTTAAAGACTCGATGTAAAACAGTAGATGGTATACATTAGTAGATGGTATAAATCAGTAGATGGTATAAAACAGCAGATGGTATAAAACCACCTAAGTTAACACAATATATATATATATATATAAATATATATTTTTTCACATGAAGTCATTTTGCTTTAAGGTTTTGGATTTATGTTCCAAAAAAAAAATATATGTGGGGCAGAAAAATAAAAAAAAATTGAGGGAAAAAAAAGTATCGCCGGGGAACAAAATTTATTTACATTCAGCAATGGTCAACTTTTGAACCCACATCACAGCTGAGGTCATCACGATGCAAGTCACGTCTTTCAATAGTGGGTTCACTCAAAATCACCAGGCAGTGCTCGTAGAATGGACTGGTCAAGCAGAGACTAACTACGTCTTCCTCGGACTCCTTCCCCCCCAACCCCCGGGGGCCTCACGATGTACCCCCCCCCCCACAACAGTACCACATAGCATCCAATACTGGTACAGTGTACGTAGAGAGTATAATTTAAAAAAAAAACATAAGTTAATTGAAGATGCTGTGTTTGTCCACCAAGTCCGTGGAAGATGGAACATTTTCAAACAGGAAATTCATCTACAGACTGCAATTTTTCCGAGAGAAAGCAATCTTTTAGATGCAAGTCAATGAGATCAGGAAACTATGCATGCACACCATCATTTGGTGGAGTGAAGCAATCTTTAGATCAAAGTCAATGACAGCAAGGAACTATCAACGGACTCCCTCATTTGGAGAAGGGCGACATCTGGAAACCACGATGAAAAACTACATTTTGCACACGCTGAATTGGAGAATCAACATTTAGAGCCCTCAGCTGCATTACCTTAGGTGGACCACCATTAGAGCTCATTAGACAGTTTGATACCAACTACTGATACCATTACGAGTTTGTAAACTTGCACAGAGCAACAATTGGCTGGAGAGAAGCAATCTTTAGGTATTTCGGAGATCGTGACTCCGGAAAGAGACTTAGCGCAAGATGCATCACTCGTCTGGGAGAGACATCAACGACACCATCATATACCATCGCAACAGAGAGACAAGATCTATAGATACTATCATGGCAGAAAGACATGATATATATACTAAACCACAACGTCATATTAATATAGATACCATCGCATCAGAGTGGCATAATATATAGAGACCATCAAAACGTAGATACACTATCTATGTATACCATCACAACAGAGAGGCTCGATCAATATAAACAATCAAAACAGAGTGACGTGACGAATAGATACCACCAAAACATAGATACACTATGTATTGATACCATCACAACAGAGAGACACGGTCATTAGATACCATCACATTGATCTAGAAACTTTCTCAATTACACAATTTCCAGACGGATCACTGGGAAAGATGCCCTCTTTGATAGACAAACAACAAATACCTTCAGGACAGAGAGAATACTGAGAGCGGGTGAAACCATCTCCCAGAAAACCACGGCTTGGACAGAGAGAGACTGCTCTCCCAAAGGACTTGTTATATCACGATCAATGTCTGGGCTCAGCTTCAGCTTTATCTTCTCCACGGTGCAGCATGTGCATCAGGGACATGAAAAGACTCAATCTTATGTTGACACACACATCCCGTAGCCAGTTAACGCTCCCCCCCCCCCTCCATCTGCAGTAAACATACAGGTTTGTCTCTAGATAGGTGGACTAGACATAACCAAGTTTAAACAACAACAATAATAATAAAAAAAATAAAGCCAACCGTCAGTGCTCGACTTTAACCTCCGAGAAGAAATAAAAACAGAAGTAAATTGTGGAAAAAAAAAACACGAGACTAGGTTGAAACTAAAAACCCAGAAAACTCAAATTAAAAAAAAAAGGTCATAAAAAACCCAGAAAAAAAAAACATAAAAAAAGAAAAAAAAAATCAACCGATTTTGCTGAGCTTGCTGATATACTTTACACAAACGTTAAACAAAATCATAAAAAATTAAATGAATTTAGAGATACCAGGATGTGTTCAAATGAACATTTTCTTAACACAACATCTCACGGAACGAGGCTGATTGACTCAATTTTTGTATCTCTGCTGATAGTTTCAATTAGTTGGGTTTTTTTTTTTCAAGATAGGTCTATTATCAGGTGTATTTATGTTTCACAAAATGTGTTATGTTTCACAAACTGTACAGTACTGTGGTATGTTTCACAAACTGTACAGTATTGGTGTATCTTCTGTACTCATACATTACATTTATTTATATTTATGTCTGTTTGTGTGTGCGTATGTGTGTGTTTTTTTTTTCAACTTTTACTATCCAGTCAAAGTCCAGTCAAAGGCGACTTTTGTTTGTCAGCCCTATCAACAAGGTGAAAGCGACCCGGGGTCTAAGCCCCGATTACAGCAGTGACCCTATGACCTCCACGACTAGTGTCACCTTGGCAATATGGAGGGAGGGGAGGGGGACAACAAAATCTGTCTACGTTAACGGTTATTGTTGGGGAGGAGGGGGGGTGTCCGAAAGAGACCTATGTGCAAGGGTCTCACTGGGAGCGCAGTAGATTTGTTACTTTTGGCCATTCGCCCCTCGGGGAGAACATGGAGATTATAGCACAAGCAGGACTCACAGTGGGGGGGGGGGACGTGGGACTCAATGCCTGGTGGGACATATGCCACACTGACCTTCCATGACCACGTCAGCCTTGGACAGCGGCAGCATGTAGTCTCCCACGGGGACCTCCTCCACGGCGGACCTGTACAGGACTTTGGGCTCGAAGAAGATGCACGGGTTGTTGTCACGGATGCAGGACAGGAGGAGACCTTTGGCCTGGGTGGGCCCTCGGGGCATGACGACCTTTAAGGGTTGAGAGAAGAAAAATAAAAAAAGTTTAAAAAACAAAATTTACGAAAAGAAACAAACAAAAAACTCTATGCAAACTGTGGCCGGCTGAAACATACATATGATTGTTGAACAATGACAGAGCATAGGTGCTGGAAGTCGCAACAAAGGAAGGACTGGCGAGCAAACATTTAAAAAAAAATACTACAATTGCGTGTGCATCCACAGCAATAAAAAAAATACAGCCTTCATCAATACCAAAGGACTCGTTATCGATAGGGTGGGAGGAGTGTTGTGTGTGTAGGGGTGCGATCGGGTAGGAAGCAGACTATGCGGGCCCTGCGAATCCCAATGTAGGATCCCATCATGCCCAGAGCAAAGGTTGGAGGAGACACTGAATTTAACGCAATCTCTAAGACAACGCCAGCTTCATCTTCCAAGCTACTTACAAAAGAGACACTGTTGCCGGATCTAACGGAGCTCATGCTTCCTCAACACATAGACAGACAAGAACAAAAGGTAGCCCAACGCATGCTGACAACAGACTCAAAGTTTAATTGTCAATCGGAC
>JAGDYQ010000054.1:443839-469258 GCA_021962125.1 Bulinus truncatus | reverse complement strand
GCATATAAAAGTTTAGATGTGTATTTGATTTATATATATATATATATATATATATATATATATATATATATATATATATATATATATATATATATATATATATATATGTAACCAGTGCTTTTTTTTGTAAAAAAAAAAATAGGTGCAGGTACTCAGTGATGGATTGCCTAACTTTTAACTACCAGTTCGCAGTTTCGCATTTTATATTTTAATTCTTATTGCGCGCAATTTTAAAATAATTCAATTTTAACAAATTACAAATATAATAAATTAATAATAAACGTTAGAATACAAGAAAAGTAATAATTTTCCCCCACATTGAAAAAGGTGCCGGTACGCCGCACAGGTGCGAACCGGCAGAAAGAAAGCAGTGTAAGTAACATGTATAAGAACCACATAGGCAAGTAGACTTAATAGCCTATCATCTGGCTCCGTATCTCATGTGATCATGAGACTTATTATGGCATTGAATCTAATATTTTATAGGCATAAGTTTTGACATTTATATGACATGTCCACAGACATTTTTTTGTCATATCGACTGCTTGATATCATATGATATCTGATTTAATATATTGTTAATCTTTTTTATTTAATTTCGCAGCATAATATAAAAGTAAAAGGGCGCAACTTTCTTCATCACAAGAGCCAGAGTTGCGATTTTTCGTCGGTGATTTGTTAATTGAGCTAGAATATACGTAGAGTGCTCATTGTGCTGAAATACTTGAAGATATTTTTCTGTCGCCACACAGGTTGATGTCTTTAGGTGGTTAAAAACAAGCCCCCCCCCCCCGACCCACCGGACGGAATTTTCCGGTATCTAGACTTCGCAATTTCCGTATATGTTTCCGCTGCAATGACATAATAATCAACATTTTATGAAGTTCGGTTTGCAGAGTTTGTTTTTTCTCACAGGTGTTATTTTTATAGTGTTAAACGGTTCCTATGAAACACCAATTCGAATAGGGGGGTGGGGGTTTGGCACTAAAATGGCTTACCAATAGGAGAAACTGTAGTTAGAGTTATCATGGGCTAAAGATTGGCAAGCGACGGTCATTGCCAGCGTTTGTGCATGCTAAGTGGTGGATTGGTTTGATTTTTGTAATTATAAAAGGGACCAGAAAGTGTGTAAATTGTAAAAAAAAAAAAAGGTTTAATTCTGTTAAATAACAAAAGCTGAATAAAAAAAAAATTGTCAACAACCAAAGCGTAAATCTGAAAGTCCAAGAATATAAAAAAAATCTTTTGCGTAAAACTTTTTTTTTTTTTTTGCAATTTACAGATTTTTTTTCTCAAATATGATTTATTTTAATATGAAGATATTGGAAAAAACAACAACAACAGCCAGAAGTATTGCCAGATTTTTCAAAAGTTTTGAAATAAAGAAAAAGAAGCATTAAAAAAAAAAAATCACTCCATTGTGTTTCCAGAAGTGAGAATCAACACACGAGAGAGTGATACATCTGTTGAATCACAGTGTTAAGTTTAACTAGGTCATCTGACGGAGTATATAAATGTAAATAACCGATCGTGTGTGTGCATTTTTTTGTCACATCTATAGACGAGGAGGAGCTCTCAAACTGGGGGTTGGCAACCCACTGGCTGGTCGCAAGCTGATTTGAAGTTAGCCGCCACATTTTTTTTTGGAGAATGAGTTATCAGAGGTTACATACAATTGATGTTAGCTATTATTTCATCCTTTTTTTTTTTGTTTTATTTACATGCGGACACTGACCTGATTTCTTAATGGGTCTCGCATCTTAAAAAAAAATGAGAACCACTGCTTAATCTTTTTTTACTCTGTGGCGATTCCCGATTTTTGCATGGGGAAAATTGCAAACGATATAATTTCCTTGTATATAAATACCATCTCATATGCTCAGACATAGAGATATAACACCCGCGTGACATTTCATTAATCATTCACGGGCTGTTATTTTGGTTGTTACATATGCAAGTGCTAAAGTCAGGTACGTTGATTTGTTCTATTATGATAGAGAAGTACCTAAGTGCCTAGGGAAATGAAATTTTAATTACGAATTTATTGTAATCAGTGGCGTAGCGAGGTTGGGGGGTAAGGGGGCAGGGCTCGATTTACCGCCGGAGGTGCCGGGGATATCCCCGGCTATGCTTTAGCTAATTTCATCCTCGCCGGGGGATGAAACCATAGACATTTATCTCCAGCTCTGCAGAAATTGATGTTCATCCCCGGCACTGAGTTTTTTTTCTTAAATCGAGCATTGCAAGGGGGCATCATACCCCGGGCACTACTCACAAAGGTGAGCCAACTGGTATATTTTACATGTAATATTATTTGGTTTTCGAAGGGGGTGGGGACACTAAAAAGGTATTGTGCCATGGGCGCGAATTAAGCACGCTACGTCACTGATTGTAATGACTTTAAAGCGCAGGGTCCCCCGTAGCCCTTAAGATGCAAAAGACCACTTGACGATCCTGATTGCCCTGCTCTATATAGACAACCTAGCAACAGTAGAGGGACTGCCTAATAGTATAAAAAAAAAGAATATGAATGAGAAAATATTAAACTTTAAATGAAGACATGGTTAGCAATAATGGGGAAATGGTACGCTACAAATGAGGAAATGGTTAGCTATAATGAGGAAATGGTTAGCTATAAACGAAGGAATGGTTAGCTATAAATGAGGGAATGGTTAGCTATAAATGAGGGAATGGTTAGCTAAAAATGAGTGAATGGTTAGGTAAAAATGAGGGAATGGTAAGGTAAAAATGAGGGAATAGTTAGTTATAAAAGAGGAAATGGTTAGCTATAATCTGGAAATATTAAGCTAGAAATGAGGAAATGGTTAGCTATAAGAGGAAATGTTTAACTATGTGGAAATGGTTAGCTTATCATGAAGAAAAGGTTAGCTACACACGTGGATATGTTTAGCTAAGAATGAGAGCTTGCTTGTTATGTTATTAAGAAAAAAAAACAGTTCAATTATTACATTACAATGGTTTAAAAACGATTAAAAGATGTTGAAACCGATGCGAGAATATGATTAATGAATGCTATTGAAATTAAAAGGGTGTACTGTTAAACGGTTCAACTTTTCTCCTCTCCTATTTCACATTTTCTCTGTGTTGTTTGAATGGATAAATGTATAGATTGTTTGACGCTTTGATTTATACAGATTGATCTGTGGAGTGCCTATAAGGATGAGATATTCATCTCATATATCATATAAACCACTAAGGGGGGCTGTTTTTAGTGGTGCCATTCTTTCATCCCTACCATAACCTATAGTGCAATGGCCACGGAGGCTCCACTGGGGACATGGAGAAAACTTCACCTTGACACGAACATTTCCTTTTGGTTCTCACCGGAGATCGAACCCGGTGGGGGGGGGGCTCTCAATTCGACAGTCGAGCGCTTACAAAACCGATTGATAGATACATTTATTGATGATTTGATAGATAGTTAGGTATATAAATAGATAGAAAGACAGACATAGTTGCATATAAATAATATACAGATATTATATATTACATAGGGGCATTCAGACGAATAGATATACTGACAGATACAGACGGACAGGTAGAAAGATATTCTTATTATATTTTAATCTACAACTGCTTCTAAAAGGTAAACTAAACAATAAACTGAACATGTGGACACTAGTTCTGACTAGCCTGTTTCTGGACCACGTGACCTGCCTGGGCACCACACCTGATGTTGAGGAGGTCATCATAGGCCGCTGTAATGATTACGACAAAACACGTTACACAGACTTGCTTCCCAGGTGAGACCAGAATTGATTTAATGTTGCCATTGTTGGTTTGGTTATCAGCACTGGTAATGTTGTGTTTTGATTATCTCAGTTAATTGCAAGTTTTCCCATACCAATTATCTCGGTGTGTTTCCTTTATTGAAAAAAAATAATTGTACGGTTATTAATTTTAAGGTTCCCTCTAGCAGTCTCATGTAAGGCTTCCTCTAAAGTACCTAGGCAAAGTGAATTGACTTAAGCAGCTTATGGAATGAAAATGTGTCGGTGTGGTTTTGTGCGCACCATATAATAATGTAAATAGGCTTACTAGACAAAATCATGTGTACAGCTTTGTGTTCACGAAAGATTGATAAATAATTAGTGGATTTGCAATGCAGCCTACAGTGTGAACACTGGTGCCAGGTATGAATGAATTGAAAAAAAACTAGAACATGTGTAAAGTACTAGACGTTTAAAACAATGGCCGGCCCTGTCCCGTCATTAGCAAACCCACCGCCACCCCCACCCACACTCTGTATATTCGTTTTTTTTTTAAATACTACTTTATATGTGGAGTTTGTTATTTATTGTCTGCATCGTTTCACTCAGGGCTGCTAATGTTGGGTCACCGACAATCTCTACCACCCCAGGCCCCTCTTAGCACAAACACAAACACACACACACACACACAAACACACACACCACACACACAAACACACACACCACACACTTACACGCCACACACACACACGCCACACACACACACAAACACACACACAAACACACACACACCACACACACAAACACACACACACCACACACAAACACACACCACACACACATACACAAACACACACACACCACACACACATACACACACACCACACACACAAACACACACACACCACACACACATACACAAACACACACGCACCACACACACACACACACACACACACCACACACACAATGATAGTCATTTCATACCTAGATTACTGAACCTCACTCGGACGGCCCGTGTTGCACTTCTGCGCCTTTTGTTCCCACTGCTAAAATGTAATTTTTTTTAAAAATTAAGGCTATACAGTAATAATTTTAAAAATAAAAAATAGAATCTGCATTTTCTTCAGATGAATCACCAATTGTCAGAGTCGGATTAAAAGTTGAATTTTACCCCCCCCCCACCCCTCCTTTCTTTTAAAAAAAAAGATACGGGCAAAATAAAATACAAAGGGTGTATGTATGTGTGTGGGGGATGGGTGGAGGAGGACATGGAGTTCTATGTCGGAGCTCAATGCGAGCGTCTTATGCGCCTGCGGCTAAATCAACCCCTTTGACTAACATTGTACTCACACTAACAAAGTCAAAATATTGTACATTGTAAGCTAGAAATCACAAATATATATTCCATACACTCGATGCAACAATTAGAAAAACCAACATAATAACAACAAAATAGCAACATAATAGCAACATAATAACAACATTGACATTATTTTTAAGAGTTCCTACTCCCTGTCACGAGATATGGACAAAATTTTCTAGCGCCTTCGCCTACAAAGAACCCTGCAATGTCCCTGCGTCTTCATACCTGCCATTTTTGGAAGCTGCTAAACAGGTTTTGCCTGAAAACAAAGTAAGTCATTTTTAAATCTTATCAAAACTAACGAACGAAATAAATTATTTCCTTTGGCTAACGTTATAAAGGGAAATAACTATGTTATTTTTTCCTGCAGCTTATTTCCATTATATATATATATATATATAGTGTGCGTGTGTGTGTGTGTGTGCGTGCGTGTGTGTGTGTGTGTGTGTTATCTGGACGGTCCAAGCGGTAGTGGAAAAACGTTCGTATAGGAAACAATTTTTCAAGCAGGAAATATTAGCTCCATACGAATAAAATGTTCGCCCGACTGTTGACCTGAAGGTAGCTGGTTCGATCGCCGGTGAGGACCAAGGAAATTTTTCAGGTCTTGGCTCAAGTTCCCGATATTTCTCCCGTGGTGCCTCCAAGGCCATAGCACTATCGGCTATGGTGGAGAAGGGCACCATAAAAAACCGTCCCATTAGTGGTTCATAGGATCTAAGAGGTTTCCTCTCATCCTTACATGGACTTCACAACTGGTGCATCATTTATAAAATGCAATTACCACATGACACGATCAAAAACAGATTTTTTAAAACTAAGCGTTTTCCAAATATATATATATATATATATATTTATATATATATATATTAATTTTGCAGAATAAATTTTAATCTCATTATGTTTGTGTGGACATAACCCCACCATAAAACTTAAAACAACCAGTTTTTTGCGTGTGTACAACATACCAGTACAGTGTAATGTCGAGCTGAAACATGTAGTATTATTGATGCAAGGGAAGTAGCCCATTTAATAGTGTCGTTCGTCACGGCTATATCCCTTGATTAGTTATGAGAATTTCTTTTTATTCATATTTGTGAAAAAATAATAATAATTAAGTAATTGCAAAATTAATTATTGAATCGTGCATTGTTATGGAGCAAGTACATGTTTGCTAAATTTCTAGATAATATATCATTTAAAAGTGCCTTGAAAATGGATAACAACATTTTTCCGAAATAAATAAACAGAAGTTTTGAGTTAAGAAAGCGGTTAAAAAATTGAAAACAATGGTACTGTATTTACCGGTGTTCTCCCTTGAAACTAAGATCACAGAATGTGCCGATATATGAGTAAACATCTCTACCAATTAAATTACAAATATATTATTCAAATAACGTACCTGTACTGCCTTCAATTAATGCCAATTTCAAATGACAATGTCATTTTTTGGGTGCGGAAGTTTCACTAAGCGGTTAAGTGACGAATGATGATTTTAACGAACATATTCATTATGGGGGATGGTTTATGATGCTTGTGAGTGTAACAATTATGATGACGGGGGAAATTATAATGATGTCTATGGTGGAGTTATTTGATGATATTATAGATGATATGGAAGATGATATTGATAATTTGTAATGGTGGTGGTGGTGACGAAGGGACATTTGATTATGATGGGGGAGGGGGGATGATAGGACACAATTTATCATAATCTGGTCAATGGATGATAAAGATGATGAGTATAATGAATACGCTGAGAAGGATAATGAAAAAAAAATGGGTTCTAAAGCTGGATAATAAAAATTGAATGTAAAAATTTATAAACGATTATGTTATACAGAGGCGGATTTTATCAAGGGTGCAGTGAGTGCGCACACAGGGCCCCAGAATATTTAGGGGGCCCAAGCAGAGCCCAATTTTAAACCCTTGGATATTCGCCAACATTTTTTTCTGTGCCCCTGATCCAGTGCCGTAACGAGCTTAACTCGCGCCCGGGGCACAATACCTTTTTAATACATTTTTAGCGCCCCCCCCCCATTCGAAAATCATAAAATATTATATGTAAAATATAAATTTGGCGCCCCATTGTGAGTATCGCCCGAGGACATATGTACCCCGCCCCCTAGCTACGCCTCTGCCCTGATCTTACACATCTAATTATTATTTTTTTTTTTTTGCATTTTCTTTCCACAGATAATGTTCTGGTCAGGTACATACCACCTGGCACACTTATATGCAAAGGAAGTAGCCACGTTTATCACTCTGGAGGATACGCTGATCGGTTATTTGGCCGACACGTTAGAATGGTGTGGTCAGGTAAATCCACCTGGCATCAACTACACAGTCTGTCCGAGTGATTCGGAATGTCCAGAAGGGGCCATTCATGGTTTTTGGTCCAGTGCTTCAAAAGCAGTTAAGTCACACGATCAATGTATCTGTCCTATATCTATTTAGCAGACTACATACACACACATGTTTACCAATCAAGCGATCAATGTATCTGTCCTATATCTATTTAGCAGACTACATACACACACATGTTTACCAATCAAGCGATCAATGTATCTGTCCTATATCTATTTAGCAGACTACATACACACACATGTTTACCAATCAAGCGATCAATGTATCTGTCCTATATCTATTTAGCAGACTACATACACACACATGTTTACCAATCAAGCGATCAATGTATCTGTCCTATATCTATTTAGCAGACTACATACACACACTTGTTTACCAATCAAGCGATCAATGTATCTGTCCTATATCTATTTAGCAGACTACATACACACACATGTTTACCAATCAATCGATCAATGTATCTGTCCTATATCTATTTAGCAGACTACATACACACACATGTTTACCAATCAAGCGATCAAACTTCTATCATTTCTTTTGAATGCACGGGCCGAAGCACAGAGCCATGAGCCGTAACTGTAGACAGTGGATTGTGTCAAAACCCTCATATCCAAAGGCGTGTCCAAACCCTTATATTCAGGGGCGTTTACCCGAGTCGCCACGCCGAAAAAAAAACGCCGTCCATTTGTCTTTCTTTTTAACTGTCTGTTTTTTTTTTTTACCATCCATCAATTCATCCATATATATCCACCCATTCACCTGTATCCACCCATCCATCTATATCCACCATCCATATATCCACCCATCCATATATCCACCCATCCATATATCCACCCATCCATCTATATCCACCCATCCATCTGTATCCACCCATCCATATATATCCACCCATCCAACTGTACCCACCCATCCATATATATCCACCCATCCATCTGTATCTCCCCATCCATCTATATCCACCCATCCAACTGTATCCCCCCATTCATATAAATCCACCCATCCAACTGTACCCACCCATCCATATATATCCACCCATCCAACTGTATCCCCCCATCCATCTATATCCACCCATCCATCTATATCCACCCATCTGGTTTTTTTTCTTAAATCGAGCACTGATAACAAGGTTCAGCATACAGGAGATACTATATTTAAGATTTATTTTTTAATGTTTCTATGCTCTCTCTCTCTCTCTCTCTCTCTCTCTCTCTCTCTCTCTCTCTCTCTCTCTCCATCCATCCATATGTATCCGTCCATCCACCCAATCATCTATCGATTCTTCTGCCCGTCCAATCACCCTTCCATTTAAATGCCTGTATATCAATCTGTCTGCACGTAAGTCAGTCAGCTAGTAGAAGAATAATTGAACCTATCCGTCTATATGTTTATCTTCCAACCATCGAACATGTGTGTGAGTATGTGTGTGTATGTGTTAAAATACATTCCAAATTCCAATACAAATAAAAATTCACGGTTAGAGAGAGAGAGAGAGAGAGAGAGAGACAGACAGAGAGAGAGAGAGAGAGAGAGAGAGAGAGAGAGAGAGAGAGAGCATAGAAACATTAAAAAATAAATCTTAAATATAGTATCTCCTGTATGCTGAACCTTGTTATCAGTGCTCGATTTAAGAAAAAAAACCAGTGCCCGGGGATGACAAAAAATGTCTGCAGAACCGGGGATAAATGTCTATGATATCCTGTAATATTTACAGTACATATTTTTTTTATATTTAATCAATAACCAATATGTCAACAGTTAGCAACCTCAGCTAAAGGAAACGTTACACTAATGGTGAATGGTTCAAACCCAGATAAACCAGCATACAGAAAAAACAGGTAAAGATTCAAAATCTGTTTTTACTTTAACTCAGTATTTACCCAACATATGGTCCATGCAATTCCCTCCATGAAAAATTCAGTCTTTGAATATCGAGGATAAGTAGCCTCTATATTACACAGGCCTCTATATTACAAGGCCTCTATATTACACAGGCCTCTATATTACACAGACCTCTATATTACACAGGCCTCTGTATTACATAGACCTCTGTATTACACAGGGCTCTATATTACAAGGCCTCTATATTACACAGGCCTCTATATTACACATACCTCTATATTACACAGTCCTCTGTATTACATAGACCTCTGTATTACACAGGGCTCTATATTACAAGGTCTCTATATTACACAGGCCTCTATATTACACAGACCTCTATATTACACAGGCCTCTGTATTACATAGACCTCTGTATTACACAGGGCTCTATATTACACAGGCCGCAATATTACACATGCCTCTATATTACACAGGCCTCTATATTACACAGGCCTCTATATTACACAGACCTTTATATTACACAGGCCTCTATATTACACAGAACTTTATATTACACAGGCAAGGAAGGTAGAAAAATTTTAGACATCAGGGCGAGGGGAATATTACTTTAACTTACAAAAAACAACTCCCCCCCACCCCACTCCACTTATTAGTCTGAGAGTCCTGGGTTCGATCCTCAGTGAAAAACCAAAGGAATTTTTTCAGATCTTAGAGAAGGTTGGTTAAAGTCCCACAAGTGCACAAAGCTTTAACTGGGCACCAGACTTAAGTTGGTGAAGTAAAGTCGGCTGGGCGTTATACTAACCACACAATCCCTTCATATGTCGAGGTTACAAATAACAAATAATTCTACACTTCATCTGGCTCTATGGCCCTACAAGGGAACTTTTCTTTTTTACTTATTTGTTTAAATTAAACCACATCGGCGTGAATAAAAATGACTAATTATTTTTAAAAAATATTCTTCCTGCCTTTATTTATTGCAGCTACTTTGCTCAGTACGAGCTGCCAAATTTAAATGCTAGTTTGGTCCCGGCTATGAACGTCATTTTGGTCCACGCGCTGGGTTTACCGAAATTGTGAGTACATGTAGTTTAAATTATTTAATTCATTGACTTATTTTTATGAAAATGATCTCGTGAAATGTCTCGTATAGTGTGTAGTGTAACTTAACTATATGCCTTCACGTCAGAGCCGTAGCTTAGTGTGTAGTGTAACTTAATTATATGCCTTCACGTCAGAGCCGTAGCTTAGAGTGTAGTGTAACTTAATTATATGCCTTCACGTCTGAGCCGTAGCTTAGTGTGTAGTGTAACTTAATTATATGCCTTCACATCAGAGCCGTAGCTTAGTTGTAGTGTAACTTAATTATATGCCTTCACGTCAGAGCCGTAGCTTAGTGTGTAATGTAACTTAATTATATGCCTTCACGTCAGAGCCGTAGCTTAGTGTGTAGTGTAACTTAATTATATGCCTTCACGTCAGAGCCGTAGCTTAGTGTGTAGTGTAACTTAATTATATGCCTTCACGTCAGAGCCGTAGCTTAGTGTGTAGTGTAACTTAATTATATGCCTTCACGTCAGAGCCGTAGCTTAGTGTGTAGTGTAACTTAATTATATGCCTTCACGTCAGAGCCGTAGCTTAGTGTGTAGTGTAACTTAATTATACGCCTTCACGTCAGAGCCGTAGCTTAGTGTGTAGTGTAACTTAATTATATGCTTTCACGTCAGAGCCGTAGCTTAGTGTGTAGTGTAACTTAATTATATGCCTACACGTCAGAGCCGTAGCTTAGTGTGTAGTGTAACTTAATTATATGCCTTCACGTCAGAGCCGTAGCTTAGAGTGTAGTGTAACTTAATTATAGGCCTACACATCAGAGCCGTAGTTTAGAGTGTAGTGTAACTTAATTATAGGCCTACTCATCAGAGCCGTAGCTTAGTGTGTAGTGTAACTTAATTATATGCCTACACATCAGAGCCGTAGCTTAGTGTGTAGTGTAACCTAATTATAGGCCTACACATCAGAGCCGTAGTTTAGAGTGTAGTGTAACTTAATTATAGGCCTACTCATCAGAGCCGTAGCTTAGTGTGTAGTGTAACTTAATTATATGCCTACACATCAGAGCCGTAGCTTAGTGTGTAGTGTAACCTAATTATAGGCCTACACATCAGAGCCGTAGCTTAGAGTGTAGTGTAACTTAATTATAGGCCTACTCATCAGAGCCGTAGCTTAGTGTGTAGTGTAACTTAATTATATGCCTACACATCAGAGCCGTAGCTTAGTGTGTAGTGTAACCTAATTATAGGCCTACACATCAGAGCCGTAGCTTAGAGTGTAGTGTAACTTAATTATAGGCCTACTCATCAGAGCCGTAGCTTAGTGTGTAGTGTAACCTAATTATAGGCCTACACATCAGAGCCGTAGCTTAGAGTGTAGTGTAACTTAATTATATGCCTACACATCAGAGCCGTAGTGTGTAGTGTAACTTAATTATATGCCTACACATCAGAGCCGTAGTGTGTAGTGTAACTTAATTATAGGCCTACACATCAGAGCCGTAGTGTGTAGTGTAACTTAATTATAGGCCTACACATCAGAGCCGGATCTAGCCATTATGGCGCCCTGTGATAGTCACATTTTTGGTGCCAATCTTCAAAGTGCTAAAACATGTATTGGTGTTCTCTCGGCGCCCCTTCCTAGTTTGGCGCCATGTAGAGGCCGAACAGCCTACAAAACCCTTCTTATGCTACCGGTTGCCATTCCCTGTACTTTAGGTCCTAGTTTGGCGCCATGTAGAGGCCGAACAGCCTACAAAACCCTTCTTATGCTACCGGTTGCCATTCCCTGTACTTTAGGTCAAAACCGATGCAATGTTTATATTAAAGACTGTGTGATTAAATAAAGTAATAATAATTATAATGATAGCTAGCTGTTAAAAAAAATCAAATCGAATTGTTAACAGTTGTATCATTTTTTTTTCCGCTGTAATTTTTTATTCATTGTAGACTTTTTAAATACGGTCATTGTATTTTGTAAAAAAAAAAAAAGTCTCATATGCTTAAGTACTGAGGCTGTAAACCAGTGGTCCCCCGAACCCGCGGACCGCTGCCGGTCCGTAGATCGAATGGTACTAGGCCGCCCAAGGAGCATTAAATTTACACAGGCGTTGTAAATCAAAACAATCTGAAATAGAGATAATTAACGTCCACCACCCTCCCCAGAAGGTCGAGGTGAAATTATCAAACTTTGAAATATCCGTGGTTAGAAAAAAGGTTAGGAACCACTGCTGTAAACTCTCGTTAAGTGTTGTGAGTACTTGTGATTGTGATGCATGAATTGTGTAAAACCGTTTTGTCTTCTAGGGAGACCTGCACGTCTGGATCACTACTGACTCTGAAGGAAGACGCCACAAAAATTGGACTTCAGTACACGTGCGTTGATAACCCAGCGTAAGTGGACGGATGGACACTGGCCGATTGAATCGGACTTAACGGCCAGCTTAATTGACGTGTTGATTGACGTTCACTTCCATTAACGCTTTTAATAGTATTTTCACTATTTCTTTACCTTATAGGGGGCCCTAACTTTCCCTCCGCGCCCGGCCCTCGGTCAGATCAAAGTCCGTCTCAGTAGACCATATTGACTAAAAAAATCAAACGAACTTGTCAGTCTATTTTATCCAGACACCCAGACATTAGTTTAAAACATATTCCAAAGCTACCCCCCTCCCACACAGCAATAATTAAATGATTGATTACTTTGTTTGTACAATAGAACAATTTAACAATTTATGATGTTAAAAGTACGAAGACCAATGTAGACAAACAAATCTTTTATCTTTATTCCAAAATTATATGAAGACTTTTAAACGTATTGCACGATAACGCACAATACATAAAGTGAACAAATAAAAAAAGAAAGAAACGGCAACCTACAAATAAACTAGTCTATGAAATGTTTTTAACAAAATGATGTTTTTATGTTACAGTTCTGTGCTACATCTTCTGTGTGCAGACGAACCAAACAGCAGAGAGTGTAAATTTGCTGCTGATCATTGTGGACTGGAGAGCGGGGCAATACATGCTTGGGTTTCCCCAAAAAATCTTGGGTTTTCTGGGGTCATTTGGGGTATTTGGGTTTTATTTTCAAAATTATAGTGAATCTTGGGTTTCGTAGTACTTTTATAATTGTTTCTATATAAATCCTTTACATTGAATAAATCCGTTTAAGGAACTACAAAAAAAACGTGGTTTTCCATTATAATTTTTTTTGTCTATTAATTACTTTCGGTTTCAAGTCACAAGTAATATATTTGACTAAATTGTTGGTTTTATTATTATAAATTAAATAAATAAATAAAAGAATTACAGTCAAATATAATCTGTGATCAAATCTTGGTTTACGAGTAGCTCGATTTATACATGTTTCTCAAGGAGCAATTTTTTTTTTTAAAAACAAAATAATGCCTTGCTATACGAGCAACGCATTGCAAGACGAGCAAAATAAAAAAAAAATCCTAATTAAATGTATGAGCAAGGTTTAGATGTGAAAGTAATAGCCAATAAACATGAATCTCACTGGGTAGTAAACAGAGTAGTAAAATGTTGTCTGTCTATCTGTCTGTCTGTCTATCTATCTATCTATCTATCTATCTATCTATCTATCTATCTATCTATCTATCTATCTATCTATCTATCTATCTATCTATCTATCTATCTATCTATCTATCTATCTATCTATCTATCTATCTATCTATCTATCTATCTATCTATCTATCTATCTATCTATCTATCTATCTATCTATCTATCTATCTATCTATCTATCTATCTATCTATATCTATCTATCTATATCTATCTATCTATATCTATCTATCTATATATATATATCTATATATCTATATATATATATATATATATATATATGACAGAACATCAAAGTTATACTTAAAAAGCTTTCATTTTCAAATACTATATATGAAGTATATAAAATAGTTATAATCAATACATTTAATTTAATAATAAATGAAAACCAAAACTTTCAGCGGAATGTTGTTTTTTTTCAATTTTAGATTATTTTTTTACATTTGTTTATAAGGGGGAGTAGCTCTGTTTTTCTTGTATCAATGTAATCATTTTTCTAATTATGTCCCTTCTCTATTAAGCACACAATTTTTCACAAGGAAGTCTTAGATAACTCAGGTAAAAAGACAAGATTCGTTGAAATAAATAAACAATTAACTGTGCAAGTTCAGGTTGTAGATTTTACTGGGTTAGTTGTACTAGTCACACCTTCTAAGGTCGACCATTTAGTTAGAGATGAAACAAAAATTGAAAGGGTTTAACTTGCCTCAAATATTAATTGGGCTGCTTGCCTTAATTCCAGAATAACACATACACACACGCACACACAACAGACACTCATACAGACACCCGTAAAAACAAACCAAAATAAAATAAATTTTAATTTAATTAAATTGTCTCCTCAAAGATAAAAGAAAAAAAGCTTTCCACACGGAAATCTTTTGAAAGTTTTAATTAAAAAAGTATTATTAAGATAAAAATATATTTAAAAAAAATATAAGGAAGATAATGAACACAATAAAGAAATATTTCGTAATTATTAAGATTTAAATCAATGTTTTATAATTCTTAATTCATTTATAAAAAGAAGTTCGAAATTTTAATATTTTTTTTACAACTTCCGTTACGTCTGCCCATCAAATAAAATAATAATCTTGAAACTATGGCCAGTAAAGGTATGGAATAAAACATTCTATTATAATAATTTATTAATCTTCAATGTGTGTAATAAAATGAAAAACAATATTACATCGTAAACTAAATAATGAATACAAGTTCAGTGTTATAATAATACAATATTCTTATAGATTCTTATGTAATACTATACCTTACGCAAAGTTCGATTGATGAATTATTCAGTCTGGTAAAAAAAAATATGTTGAAATGAATAATAAAATAAAGTTGTGAGTTTTTAATGAGGAAACTGATATTGAAAGTATCAATTTTTTTGTTACTTTGTACAATAAAGAATTGAACATTCTTGAAGCATTATAAAAAAAAACACTTCTTTGAAATAAACGATCGTTGAGAATAGAATCAAGGGTCTTGGAATGGCGGGTGTCATGCTAGAATAATTTTTTTGCGTAGTTAACAATTATGATTTTAATTAAATTTTAATCAGTAAAAATTTAAAATGGGATAAAGCGGATGGGGGAAAGAGAAAAGAGTGTATCTTTTTAAAAACTGTATTTTGAACTTGTGCCAACAAACTTCCTCAGTTTTCATCCAATAGAAATCGCTCATGGAACTAAAGTCACGTGATTAACCTTGATAAAAAAAATGGGAATAAATTTAAAAATAAAATTGATAAGAAAATGATTAATTTAAGCAACTCAAGGTGGTTTTTGTGGAGCTTTTCAACTCCCATATTTATGTCGTAATACTCCCCCTCCCCCTTCCATACCCCACTCCACCTTTAACTTTTCTATACACACTGACCGGTGAGGTTGGAGAGAGGTGGGAGTGGGAAGAGAAGGAGAGTGTTGCGCACGGCACGGATGTTTAGGTGAGGAGATAAACAAAAGGTGTCGCCGTCCCATTTGTAGCAGGAAGCATTCAATAAATCAAAACCATTCGTTTATGGGGACTATTTATTATTGCTATCACAAATTGCCATGAATCGTGTCGGCTAAAAATAGATCCAACGTCATCTGAATACTGTAAAAGGTCTTTTTTTTTTTGCTCTTCTTCTTCATTTATTTACCGTAAAATCCCCCCTAAATTAAAATGGCTATTACTCTGACAAATTTAAAATAAATATAAACGATTTAATCGTGTAATACCAATAGTGAAAAGGGGAAGAGTACTTAAAAAAAATATACGGGTAGTTTCCCTTTTTTTTTTGCCTCGGTAGCTGTCAGTTGAAATAGCTACAGTAACTTTGATGTAGGTTTTAAAACTTCATTATGATTAACATTTTTTTTTAATATATAATACTTGAACCCGTTTGACTATTTGTATAGTCTTATGTTCATACCAAATATATATATATATATATATATATATATATATATATATATATATATATACTGATATCAGTAGATCTCAAACCTTTTTTTTTTTTCGAGTCAAAATACCATTTTATAAAATCGAAGTGATTTGCAAACACGCATCATTATACATAAAAGAAAGATTCTATAAAATCCAGAATTATTTCATCGCCGACGTTACAGAAAAAGCTTTCAGTGTGGGGGTCGTTTCTCAATGATATTGAATCACCGATCTATATAAAAAAGATGGTACAAGTCTTAATGATAAATACACATTCATGTCCAGCTCTTGACTTATACGTTGTGCCGGGCAGTGGTCAGCAAATCTAGGTCCCCCCCCCCCACTAAATTATTCCTCCTCCCACCTCTAATTCACACATTCACACACACACACAAATTGCTAAATCATTTATATAGCATATCTCTACCTGACAGAGCCCCTGAGGCAGCCCCATAGCGTGAAAATTCTACAGCAGGGGCCAGGCATTCTACAGCAGGGGGCCAGGCATTCTACAGCAGGGGCCAGGCATTCTACAGCAGGGGGCGAGGCATTCTACAGCAGGGGCCAGGCATTCTACAGCAGGGGGCCAGGCATTCTACAGCAGGGGCCAGGCATTCTACAGCAGGGGCCAGGAAATAAATTTTACTAAGTAGAGCAAAAAAGCAGAGAGGGCCATACAAAACGCAGGGGGCCCGCTCCCCACCCCCCGCACGCTACGGGCCAGCCCTGAGGGCATGGATTTCCCGCTCCCACACCTCCTCCCCCCAACCCCACCACGTCTTTTTGCGTCGTGACAGCACGGAACCGGTGCAGATGTCACGTGACGACATTCATCTTATTTCCATAATCGAGTCCTGGTTGACCAGAGACAAATTCAATGCACGAGTCTGGATGCACCGCACTGACCAATAGAATCAGTGGATAACGCTCAAAGACACCCCGCCCGCCCGCACCCCACCTCCACCCCGCACTCCCTCTCCCACCTCGGCCATAATAAGTTTCTCGAATCTAAAAGAATTTTTTTTTCATCTCCCCCCCCCCCCCCAGTTCTTCATTCATTACACTGAAAGTTCATTTGTATGTGTGTGGGTATGATGTGTGAGAGTTGTGTGAGTGTGTATGAGTGAGAGAGAGAGTGTATGTTCGAGTGTGTATGAGTGAGAGAGAGAGTGTATGTGTGAGTGTGTATGAGTGAGAGAGAGTGCATGTATGAGTGTGTATGAATGAGAGAGAGTGTATGTGTGAGTGTGTATGAGTGAGAGAGTGTATGTGTGAGTGTGTATGAGTGAGAGAGAGAGTGTGTATGTGTGTGTGAGTGTGTATGTGTGTTCGCATTCTCTTTATGTTGACGATTTGAAAGAAGAGATTTACCTAACAGAGCCTCTCTGGCTATCTGGGTTAACATCGCCGACATTGTACAATGGATGATGAAAAACAACAGGGCCATCTTATCCTATAGGCAGAGTAGGCCCCCGAGCCTAGGGCCATCCAGCATAGCCCCCCCCCAAGCCTTTAAAGGGCCAACTGAATTACACAATTTAAACTTTCTGATAAAAATGTAACGTGATTACTGTCAAATGCCCTCCCCCCCCCCATTAGCCCTTCATACCCAAAAGGGCCCCACGGTGATCATAAGACGGCCCTGGGTGGGAATGTGGGGAAGGCTTGACGTTATATTCATCAATTGGAGTATACGTGACGCACCACATCTTGATGAAGTTTTTTTGTAAAGTTTTACAATTGTATGAAATTTCATAGTAAAGAAGTAAACCCATGTCAAACACCAACATCAACAGACAACACTACCTGATTAAATAAATATTTGTTTAACTTCATGTTTATTTCTTTTTCTTTTTTTTTTTTTTTTAAATCTCTCTTATTGTATAAATTATAAAATTCTTTGATATGTTTTTATTTTCCCTGTTGAGTTCAACAAACAAAACAACCTCCCCTTCCCCCCTAAAAAAATCAATCAGTTCCATCCCATACACACGATGTATAGAAGTAAATTATTGACTTTGATCTGTCTTGTTACTTTCATCTTTTGATGTGTGTCTCCCCCCCCCCAACACACACACCCAAACTCCCCCCCCCCCCAATACCCACAATTCCTTTTGTATCGTCCGATTTCCTTTGGTGCTATAAATAGAAACTTTCCCTTGCGTAATTCGCTCCATTCAGATTGAATCATTACTTAAAATTATTATTATTATTTTTATTATTATTTATATTATGCTACAGGATTGGCTAGAGAGTTTAAAGGTAACTCTGGAGAAGGAATTTCTCGGAGTAAATTGGTAACAATATTATAATTTATCAGGAATAGCCAAAGCTGACCTTAGGTTTTCAAGGGGCACTAGACAAGAGACTTAGTGGGCATTAGGCTAAAATATCGGTTGGGGCATCTACATCATCAGATTGGATAGTCATTTGTACTAGAAGGGGTGGGGTACTTACGCAGTTGTCTGGGGGGGGGCATAGGTGGTAGCCTAATTTTGCTCTCCTTAAAAGAAGGATATTTGTATAGCCGTGCCATAGGTTCTGTGTATAGCCCGTGCCATGGTCTCTGTGTATAGCCCGTGCCATAGGTTCTGTGTATAGCCCGTGCCTTGAGTTCTGTGTATAGCCCGTGCCATGGTCTCTGTGTATAGCCGTGCCATGAGTTCTGTGTGTAGCCGTGCCATGATCTCTGTGTATAGCCCGTGCCATGGTCTCTGTGTGTAGCCGTGCCATGATCTCTGTGTGTAGCCGTGCCATGAGTTCTGTGTGTAGCCCGTGCCATGATCTCTGTGTATAGCCCGTGCCATGGTCTCTGTGTGTAGCCGTGCCATGATCTCTGTGTATAGCCCGTGCCATGGTCTCTGTGTGTAGCCGTGCCATGATCTCTGTGTGTAGCCCGTGCCATGGTCTCTGTGTATAGCCCGTGCCATGGTCTCTGTGTGTAGCCCGTGCCATGGTCTCTGTGTGTAGCCCGTGCCATGGTCTCTGTGTGTAGCCCGTGCCTTGAGTTCTGTGTATAGCCCGTGCCTTGAGTTCTGTGTGTAGCCCATGCCATGGTCTCTGTGTATAACCCGTGCCTTGAGTGCTGTGTATAGCCCTTGCCATGATCTCTGTGTATAGCCCGTGCCATGATCTCTGTGTGTAGCCCGTGCCTTGAGTTCTGTGTATAGCCCGTGCCATGATCTCTGTGTATAGCCCGTGCCATGGTCTCTGTGTGTAGCCCGTGCCATGGTCTCTGTGTGTAGCCCGTGCCTTGAGTTCTGTGTATAGCCCGTGCCATGGTCTCTGTGTATAGCCCGTGCCATGGTCTCTGTGTATAGCCCGTGCCATGATCTCTGTGTGTAGCCCGTGTCATGGTCTCTGTGTGTAGCCCGTGCCATGGTCTCTGTGTATAGCCCGTGCCTTGAGTTCTGTGTATAGCCCGTGCCATGGTCTCTGTGTATAGCCCGTGCCATGGTCACTCTGTGTATAGCCCGTGCCATGGTCACTCTGTGTATAGCCCGTGCCATGGTCTCTGTGTGTACCCGTGCCATGAGTTCTGTGTGTAGCCCGTGCCATGGTCTCTGGGTATAGCCCGTGCCATGGTCTCTGTGTGTAGCCCGTGCTATGATCTCTGTGTATAGCCCGTGCCATGGTCTCTGGGTATAGCCCGTGCCATGGTCTCTGTGTGTAGCCCGTGCCATGGTCTCTGTGTGTAGCCTGTGCCATGGTCTCTGTGTGTAGCCCGTGCCATGGTCTCTGTGTATAGCCCGTGCCTTGAGTTCTGTGTATAACCCGTGCCTTGAGTTCTGTGTATAGCCCGTGCCTTGTGTTCTGTGTATAGCCCGTGCCATGAGTTCTGTGTATAGCCCGTGCCATGGTCTCTGTGTATAGCCCGTGCAATGGTCTCTGTGTATAGCCCGTGCCATGGTCTCTGTGTGTAGCCCGTGCCATGGTCTCTGTGTATAGCCCGTGCCATGGTCTCTGTGTGAAGCCCGTGCCATGGTCTCTGTGTGTAGCCCGTGCCATAGGTTCTGTGTATAGCCCGTGCCATGGTCTCTGTGTGTAGCCCGTGCCGTGGTCTCTGTGTATAGCCCGTGCCATAGGTTCTGTGTATAGCCCGTGCCATGCTCTCTGTGTGTAGCCGTGCCATGATCTCTGTGTATAGCCGTGCTATGGTCTCTGTGTGTAGCCGTGCCATGATCTCTGTGTGTAGCCGTGCCATGAGTTCTGTGTATAGCCCGTGCCATGATCTCTGTGTATAGCCCGTGCCATGGTCTCTGTGTGTAGCCGTGCCATGATCTCTGTGTGTAGCCGTGCCATGATCTCTGTGTATAGCCCGTGCCATGGTCTCTGTGTATAGCCCGTGCCATGGTCTCTATGTGTAGCCCGTGCCATGGTCTCTGTGTGTAGCCCGTGCCATGGTCTCTGTGTATAGCCGTGCCATAGGTTCTGTGTATAGCCCGTGCCATGGTCTCTGTGTATTGCCCGTGCCATGGTCTCTGTGTGTAGCCCGTGCCATGGTCTCTGTGTGTAGCCGTGCCATGAGTTCTGTATATAGCCCGTGCCTTGATCTCTGTGTATAGCCGTGCCTTGAGTTCTGTGTATAGCCCGTGCCTTGAGTTCTGTGTATAGCCCGTGCCATGAGTTCTGTGTATAGCCCGTGCCTTTAGTTCTGTGTGTAGCCCGTGCCATGATCTCTGTGTATAGCCCGTGCCTTGAGTTCTGGGTATAGCCCGTGCCATGGGTTATGTGTTTAGCCCAGATGCCTTATTCCCCCCCCCCCCATTATCTGAGTCATTGGCAAATTGTTCATAGAAAATTTTTTTTTAAACTGACACATTGCAGTTTACATTAAGGCTGTTGGTTTTCCAATCCCTTACAGCGCCTCCACTACCGGTGCACCTGAGCTTTGACTGCCTGATATTTTACTGGTACTTCACTAGTCTCGTCGTATTCCTGACTTACCGGTTATTGGTCCGATGTGCAGAGAGAACCAAGCACTTGATGGAGGATGACCAAGGACTCACCTGAGTAGGTAAGACAGGCAGAGAGAAGGAAAACAGATGTACTAGTAGACAGAGGGACTGGCAGACACTGGGATTGGCAAACAGAGTGCCGGCAGACAGAGGTACTGGAAGACAGAGTACCGGCAGACAGAGGTACTGACTGGAAGACAGAGTGCCGGCAGACAAAGGGACTGGCAGACAGAGTGCCGGCAGACAGAGTGCCGGCAGACAAAGGGACTGGCAGACAGAGTGCCGGCAGACAGAGTGCCGGCAGACAGAGGTACTGGAAGACAGAGTGTCGGCAGACAGAGGTACTGGAAGACAGAGTGCCGGCAGACAGAGTGCCGGCAGACAAAGGGACTGGCAGACAGAGTGCCGGCAGACAGAGTACCGGCAGACAGAGTGCCGGCAGACAGAGTGCCGGCAGACAGAGGTACTGGAAGACAGAGTACCGGCAGACAGAGGTACTGACTGGAAGACAGAGTGCCGGCAGAGAAAGGGACTGGCAGACAGAGTGCCGGCAGAGTGCCGGCAGACAGAGGTACTGGAAGACAGAGTGCCGGCAGACAGAGTGCCGGCAGACGAAGGGACTGGAAGACAGAGTGCCGGCAGACAGAGGTACTGGAAGACAGATGATTAGACGGATATATAGACTGTGAGACGGACAGCTGAAATGAAAGATGAATAGACAGGCAGATACAAGCAGGGGTGGATTTAGTGGGGCGGGGGGGCATGCCCCCCCCCAGTTACCACAAGTTTAGGTAAGACATCATTAAATTATCGAAATATTTTTTGTTCTAATACCAATTTTCAACAATGAAAACAGTTTTGCCCCCCCCCCCAACCCCCCGTCAATGTTGTCTAGATCCACACCTGGATACAAGGACAGATGAATAGAGAGTGAGATACATCTTTAAGTTTTGTAAAATACAGAGAATCAGAAATATTGCATAGATAGATACTCGACCGTTTTATTAATTTATTAATTTTTTTTTACTTTGTCGCGACCCCACCCGAAATACGTCCGAGACCCACACTTTTAGAACCACTGACTTTCTGGTTGAAACTAACTGATGTACACTTTGTACATAAAAAAAAAGAAATGCTAATGATTTTAACAAAATGTGGGAGTTTCCCTTTTTTTTATAATCATTCTTTCAGTTATATAATTAACGAAAAGAAAATTAAGAATGGGAAAAAAAAGTAAGCAAAAAAAAAATGTTTTCATTTAATCAAATGTAATCATTTTTGTTTGTAACGATCTCTTTCTGTATTTATCAAGGGAAGCTACTTGTTCAAGAGTTGGCTACACGAGTTATGTTTTCCTGTTACTACCTCATTGTTGGCAGTCCTTAATATAACACATCATATAGGCCTATATTCGTAATACATGCTACTTAGTTTGTGAATGAATTGAAACAGCGCTTGAAATGTAACATTGCGCTAGTCGTACAAGTTGTTATGAACAATTAGGTCAACACAATTTGCCAATTTGTGGGGCTATTTTTGTTTACACTTTCTGTGAGCTCGAAAGGGCAAAGTATATAAAAAAAAAATCAACGAAGACTACTTTAGGGAAACATTTGACACATCCAGAAACAATTCTAAGTTTCTATTATTGGAATCTACAACTCGATGGCCAGTATAGTAAGAGGATCTTATCGCAAAATAAAAACTGTCTAGATTTCAAGTTGATTTTTCGTTTCGATTATTTTTTTTTATCTTTTTTTTTTAATATTCGTGTGTATGTGTATGTGTGTGTATGTGTGTCAGGGCTGGATTTATTGCCGGGGATATCCCCGGCACTGAGAACTGTCATCCCCGGCTCTTGCTTTAGCTAATATATCCCTGCCGGGGATGAAACCATAGACATTTATCCCCGGCTCTGCAGAATTTTTTTTTCATTCCCCGGCACTGGTTTTTTCTTATATCAAGCACTGATGTGTGTGTGTGTGTGTGTGTGTGTGTGTGAGAGAGAGAGAGAGAGAGAGAGAGAGAGCCAAAGTACATACGACAAAGTGTTCAAGTGTTTACTAGCTAGCTTGGATGTCATTAATGTTTTGACTTGATTTTGTCAAGTGCTGGTTTTTTTTTTTGGCCTGAGTTGGTGAGTTACTTGGGTTTAAAAAAATAACAACAAAAACCTCAGGTCTTTAAGTCATGTACTGTAGCAGCAATTTGAGTTTTGCTGTTATTGAAGCCGTTGTTGGATTTTTTCAAAATAAAAAAATGCCCCTTGCCTGTCCGCGTATCGAGGTGGAGTATATCAGGCCCCATGCGGGCTTCCATTTTAGCTACTTAACACCATTGACACAAGTATGGTCGTTCTTAATGATATGCAAATTAGGAGGAGAATATTTAGCCCTAACTCTCCCTGCCCCCTTTGCTTAGGTTTTCTTATGCCTGTGCACCCCCCCCCTCCCCTCGTAAACAAATGGGATGGAGGGGGGCGGGACAGAACTATTAGGGACCTAAGATTTGAAAATGGTTGCCTTGACAACGGTTTAACAATTTTTTTTTTTTTACAAAGGTCCCTAATAAGCAAACGTCATTCCATCGTTCTTCTAGTCGGGAAAAACAAAAACTTGTTTAACAAAATAAAGAACAACAAAACAAACTACAAAGGAGGAGGGGGGGGGGGCTGTGTGTAAGTTGAACACATCTTACATATTACACAAATAGTTTTAGAAATGTATAACTTAATAAATGAACCTTAGTGAACAAAAAATTAAGTTAGTTTCAAAAGTTTAACTTTAAAAAAAAAAACAACTGATACCTTTGATTTTTATTAAGAGAGGAAAAAATACTCGTCATTATTTAACTCATTAAGTTAATCTTTATAAAAAAATCTTGAAACATGATATCAATGCACATGCTGTCTGAAAATTGTCGCAAAGCTGTTTGGCATTTTTCCAGAAATCTAGAGACAGTGTTTATTTATATTTTGACTCGCTCTGGTGTGTTATAAAAGCAACCCACTCGAAAATCAATATTGTAATTTAAAAACACACACCGGCACTTTCAAACACAGACACAAACAGTTCTAAATTAATGGAATCGCACTGCTCTGTTCCACAAGCCATACCAAGACAACATGAAATTAAAACAACAACAACAATATAGCAGCAAGATAATGAGCTAGCCAGGCATGCAAAATTGAAAATAGAACAGCTGACCATGACGTCATTTCACGTCAATAAGTGAGACAACCTGATGTAAATATTCAAATTTACTTCGCCTTACTTTTTATTTGCACCATCAGTATATATTTTTAAATATTACTTAAAAATACTTTAACCCCTTCCAGTTTGGAGTAATTATTTTCCACTAGGCGCGGGGACGAGGGAAGGGCGGCGGGGCTTAAGGGGACCATGGGAATGGGACCAAAAATTTGAGGATCATTGTTGTAATGGCAAACCAGGGAAGGGGGCCAGGACAACATTAACCTTGTGATCCACGAGCCCCTTCCTCTAAAAAAAAACTGGGCTGATCCATGTATCAAGACGGTCCTGGGCAGACCCATGTATCAAGACGGTTCTGGGCAGACCCATGTATCAAGACGGTCCTGGGCAGACCCATGTATCGAGACGGTCCTGAGCAGACCCATGTATCGAGACGGTCCTGGGCAGACCCATGTATCAAGACGGTCCTGGGCAGACCCAGCTATCAAGACGGTCCTGGGCAGACCCATGTATCGAGACGGTCCTGGGCAGACCCATGTATCAAAACGGCCCTGTTATTTCAGTGACACTCGGACTGTGGGGACAATGTCAGAGATAGAAAGTGCTATAACAACACAAAGCCACATCCAAAATTAGTGCCTTAGAAATAAACAAAAAATCATGTTTCGGCAAATGTTACATTACTTCTCTTAAAATGGAATTCTTAATAAAGTGGTTTTCTTAACAAAGTGGTTTTCTTAACAAAGTGGTTTTCTTAACATAGTGGTTTTCACAACTGAAACTTTTTGAGGATCACTGCTGAGTATCTAACTGAAAAAAATAAAAAGGAAATCGACAATACGAGACAACAAAGTAAACGAGACAAAATAGAAAA
>JAGDYQ010000054.1:430152-443339 GCA_021962125.1 Bulinus truncatus | reverse complement strand
GGAGTTGAGGAATCAAGTCTTTTTTTAAGTGTTAATTTTGTTGTTGTTGTTGTTTATTTTCCCTTCGGTTTGTGTTCATCTTTTTATATCAAATATTTTTTTTAATTAAAAAAAAACAAAACACACTGTGACAACTGGTATGATGTTTTTATTTTATGCGTTTATTTTGTTTTATCATTTGAGAGAGAAGTAACACTACCACACACCAGCATTGGCTGAGAAGTAACACTACCACACACCAACATTGAGCGAGAAGTAACACTACCACAAATATCCGTAACCATGACCGTAAGACTTTTTTCCCTCCATTGTCTCCTTTTCATCCTGTGAAATGATTGGGCGAAACAATCAAAATATAGACAACCAATATATGGGTTTGCATTTTCGTATAAATCAGATAGCTGGCAATGTTCTTCCTATAATCTCCGAAGGCGTTGTACAGCTAAGACATTTGACTGTGCGCAACGAAAGGCTTGGGCCATTGGGCCTTCTAAAATTAAAAAAAAATTGTAATGTGTGTGTGTGTGAGCACACGCGCGGTCGGTGAGGGAGGCGTGCGCACACATGCGCGCAGCATATAAGGAATGCTGCTGATATGTCATCACGGGTATTCTTTAATTGGTGTTATGTTAGACACAGGAAAGATGAGAGTGGTGGCATGTCTTGGTCCAACGTCATTCTTGTCAGCACCTTTTGGACATTTATGTTGTGTCCACAATACAGTCTCATCATGGCTATGGCGGTGGAGGCATGACAGAGATCTTTACTGACTGACGTTTATGGCGATTTGAACCCGTTACCCTCAAGTGCAGTTGTTAATTATGTGAGGGCCCTAAGTAGAAACTTCCAGAGATGTTTGAGGGTACCCTAAGTAGAAACTTCCCGAGATCTTTGAGGGAACCCTAAGTAGAAACTTCCAGAGATGTTTGAGGGAACCCTAAGTAGAAACTTCCAGAGATGTTTGTAGGAACCCTAAGTAGAAACTTCCCGAGATCTTTGAGGGAATCCTAAGTAGAAACTTCCAGAGATGTTTGAGGGAACCCGAAGTAGAAACTTCCAGAGATGTTTGAGGGAACCCTAAGTAGAAACTTCCAGAGATGTTTGAGGAAACTCTAAGTAGAAAATTCCAGAGATGTTTGAGGGAACCCTAAGTAAAAACTTCCAGAGATGTTTGAGGGAACCCGAAGTAGAAACTTCCAGAGATGTTTGAGGGAACCCGAAGTAGAAACTTCCAGAGATGTTTGAGGGAACCCTAAGTAGAAACTTCCAGAGATGTTTGAGGGAACCCGAAGTAGAAACTTCCAGAGATGTTTGAGGGAACCCTAAGTAGAAACTTCCAGAGATGTTTGAGGGAACCCTAAGTAGAAACTTCCAGAGATGTTTGAGGGAACCCTAAGTAGAAACTTCCAGAGATGTTTGGGGGAACCCTAAGTAGAAACTTCCAGAGATGTTTGAGGAAACTCTAAGTAGAAAATTCCAGAGATGTTTGAGGGAACTCTAAGTAGAAAATTCCAGAGATGTTTGAGGGAACCCTAAGTAGAAACTTCCAGAGATGTTTGAGGAAACCCGAAGTAGAAACTTCCAGAGATGTTTGAGGGAACCCTAAGTAGAAACTTCCAGAGATGTTTGAGGGAACCCGAAGTAGAAACTTCCAGAGATGTTTGAGGGAACCGTAAGTAGAAACTTCCAGAGATGTTTGAGGGAACCCTAATTAGAAACTTCCAGAGATGTTTGAGGGAACCCTAAGTAGAAACTTCCAGAGATGTTTGGGGGAACCCTAAGTAGAAACTTCCAGAGATGTTTGAGGAAACTCTAAGTAGAAAATTCCAGAGATGTTTGAGGGAACTCTAAGTAGAAAATTCCAGAGATGTTTGAGGGAACCCTAAGTAGAAACTTCCAGAGATGTTTGAGGAAACTCTAAGTAGAAACTTCCAGAGATGTTTGAGGAAACTCTAAGTAGAAAATTCCAGAGATGTTTGAGGAAACCCTAAGTAGAAACTTCCAGAGATATTTTGGAGCCCTGGTCAGAACATTCACAAGTTTTTGGGGGTGCCCTAAATAGAAACAAATGTTTTGTAGAGCCTAGGCGGTGACTTTCAAAATGTAGCAGAAGATCAACAACAAACTAAAAAAACACTTACCAAATTTAAAGGGGAAGCTATTTGTTCCTTGTTATCTTTCCTCCCGTAACCTGAAAACGCTGCTTCAGATTGGGTGCAAATTAATGCGAAACACAAGACTAGTATGACAAATCGCATGATGTCTATAGATAGTGTCGCTCTGTGGATAAAAGATTGCAACGACTAAAGTAAAATAAAATATACTGAAAATTACTGAAAATTGTATTACATGGAAACATCGATTTTGCACATCCTCAATAAGTCTATGGCATCATTAACATCTTCCACATCATTTAGAAAAAAATTACAAACTTTTCTGTAGACAAGTTGATCAAAATATTAAAAAATACTCAAAAATATCTGGAAATGTACGTCCTTTATAAATATTTCCTTGTTTTATAGTAATACAAAGCCGCAAATATTTTATTGTCTGTTTTATGAATGCAACTAATCGCATAATTAGCTGTTTAATGCAATGTTGGGAAACGTTCACTCCAACAACTACAGTTGCACGTTACATAAATACTGACATATATACAGCCGTCTTGAAACAGGACATCTGCATTAACTACCAGGCCATGCGGTAAATAAAGAGAGTTTTGCGCTATTACTTAAATTCTATGTATTAAACTAATCAGAAAAAACAAAAGATGACTAATAAAATCAATCAGGGATAACAGACTAAAGTGTCCAAGGCAATGTCAATAAAAACAAATGCCAAAGGTTATTGTCTTGTGTATGCCATGAATAATGACGTAGTACTGTAGGTCTAAAGTGCACGACAACAGGACCGGACTAAAAAAAAGTTTGAAGAGGGTCAAAATGGAAAAAAAAAACAGGTGTACCTCGGTTTACGAACTTAATTTGTTCCGGATCTCAGTTCGTCCCCTGCAAAGCTCGTAATCTCAGGCTACTGATAGGCTGGCCAAATATGTTACGTTGAAATTCAACTTTACTGTAACATTGGTATGAAACAACAAACTCAATGCAGCTCGTAACATAAAACACTTTAAAATGAAATTCACTTATTTAAGAATAGAGATCTAAATACGATCGACAAGTCTACTATATTTAGCTACTAACAATGTCGACACCGCACTACCCTATATCAAAACCCTAAGCCTGTCAGCACCGCACTACCCTATATCAAAACCCTAAGCCTATCAGCACCACACTACCCTATATCTAAACCCTAAGCCTGTCAGCACCGCACTACCCTATATCTAGATCCTAAGCCTGTCAGCACCGCACTACCCTATATCTAAACCCTAAGCCTGTCAACACCGCACTACCCTATATCTAGACCCTAAGCCTGTCAGCACCGCACTACCCTATATCTAAACCCTAAGGCACCGTACTACTGTCCACATCTTCCGTCCAGTAACTAACTTATTTCTAACTTATATTAATTAATATGACGACACGAAGGTCATGGGTGTGTGTGTGGGGGGGGGGGGTCATGCTTGCTGTGAGTGTGAGGGGGGACTATCTAAAATTAGCCGTTAGCATGCATCACATCGATAAGTTTGGCTTGAGACCCAGCCATAAGACATGGATTGCATAATGGTAAGGAATCGTCAATTAAGGATGGGTCACCACTCACTTGAGAGGGGAGTTGAAAGCGGGGAAGTAGAGTGGTGGGCGGGGGGGGGGATAAATTCTACTCGCTGCACTGGTTGTACTGTGATTTTATGAGTACTCAAAAGACGAGGAAAGGCCACATGAGCACAAAAGCCACACTTGTGCGAGGTGCCCAAATGAACGACGGTGCAGTGTAATGTTGGAATCGTTTAACGTTAGCTAGACCCCAGCGTGCGCCAAGATCTGTCTCTTTGGGCAGTCGAAGTGGTTCTCGAGTTGGGAAGATGGGGTGACGGGCAGAAATGTCCGCAGTCAAATGAAGCGGCCGTCCAAAACCGACCCGTGGTGGCAGCTTAGGAGAGTCGAGCAGGCGCTAATTGCTCAGTTTCGTACTGGGCACTGTCCTATTGGTGCGTACTTTCTGAGGTTGAGGCTCACTGTCGACATTCTTTGCAGGCACTGAAGGGAGGCGGAGGAAACCGTGGATCATTTGCTTTTCGACTGTCCCGGGCTGGAGGAACACAGGATTGACCAGTCCGGAAGCTTGCTGGCCATTGGGCTTTATGACAGTCTCCAGATGTTGAGAGACACAGCAAGTCTGATCTCACGGGCTCTAAGAGACTAAGTCTCAGCCCGCAGTTTCACTGAGAGAGTTCAAAGAGAGAAAGAGACCCCAGGCATCGCTGAGTCACGTCCTAACGCATGGACCAACCCCGACAGCCCCCGTAGCGTGAAAATTCTACAGCAGGGGCCAGGCATTCTACAGCAGGGGCCAGGCAATAGCAGGGGGGCAGGTAATACATTTTACTAAGTAGAACAAATAAGCAGAGGGGGCCAGACAAAACACAGGAGGGGCCCGGCCCCCTGCCCCCCCGCACGCTATGGGCCTGAACCCCGACCTAGCTATGGGGCATAAAGGATTCTCAGAAGTATTTCTATCGATAATATGTGTGTCATAGTGGTTGTACTCCAGTACTGGTTTGCCCGACACTGAGGGGGGGGGGACCCATAATGCAAACATTTCTTTCAAGATGTCAAATACACGCCTGGTTTATTATTATTTGTCACGAATGTAAATATCTGTAAATATAAATAAAATTAATCATACAACTGCTGTGTGTATTAACAATCGCAGTTAAAAGATGCACTTTTATTTATAATTTCTAGCCCTATTTTTTTTAATACCGACAACTGACATTTTATAAGGTGGACGTAATTGTCAGAAACTCATAATGGTTTACCTACATATTTAATGAGCACATCCCAGCTCATAATGGTTTACCTACATAATTAATGAGCGCATCCCAGCTCTTAATGTTTTACCCAAATAATTAATGAACACATCCCATCTCATAATGGTTTACCTACATAATTAATGAGCACATCCCAGCTCATAATGTTTTACCTACATAATTAATGAGCACATCCCAGCTCTTAACTCTTAATCGACGTCAGGTTTTTGCCATTTTTTTATTACCAAAGAGGTGTCCTTACTTTTTGGACTATATTGTCTGTTTCCTTTATAGCCCATATATGTGTGATATATCATTTTTTTTTCTACCTTGAATAGGCTTTAAAACTGTGCAGCTTATTTTTGTGAAAATGAAACTTGATAATATTTAACAAAAAAGAATTTAACAAAACAAAATTATTTTTTTTTAAAGTGTACAAACAGCAATAAGACAAAAAACAAGTATTAAAAACAAAAACATTTTTCAGACATTTTATTAATCTACATATATTTCTGAAATGAAATATTCAGTTATCAATCAATTTCTTAAAAAAATAAATGTTTGGTGACTTTTTTTCAAATATGCATATTTTCCTTTAATTATTCACATAAAAAAATTTAATTTTAAGAAAAACGCAAAAATTGTAGAAAAAAAAGTTTTTTTATTAAAAAAGAGGGGTTTGGCCTTATGCGCGCCTGTGTCGTGAGGCCACCTTGTGTTTTTTCTTGAAAAAGTTAAAAAAAAGTTTTTTGGTCAGTTTTGAATGTTTTTATTTTTTTTTTTTTTTGATTTAGCGAGTGTTAGTTTCATTTTTGTCACTAGATTTAAGTTCTTTTTCCACTAAATAGTGAGAATCTGAGTCCATTTTAATGTAGTCAAAGTGACTGACAAAACGTAAACAAATCAAAATGGCGTTCGGTGCCGGTCAACTGATAGTGTTATTTTATTTGCGAGAAATTGTAGTTAAATAAAAAATAAATACATATTTTTTAAATAAATACATATTTTTTATTAGAAAGTATTTAGAATGCATTTTTTTAATAAAAATATTACATTTGTAATAAAAAAATATTAAAAAAATTAATATTTTTCATGGTTTGACTTTATGGATCACCAGAGTCATATTTTATTGTATGCCGTTTGTTGGGAGTTAATGTTTTACCCAAATAATTAATGAGCGCAGCCCATCTCAAAATGGTATCCCTACATAATTAATGAGCACAGCCCATCTCATAATGGTTTACCCTACATAATTAATGAGCACAGCCCATCTCAACTATAGGGGCCATCCATAAAGTACGTCACGCTCCAAAAGGGGGGGGGAGGGGGTGTAAGAAAGTGTGACAGTTTGTGACAGGAACGGGGGAGGGGGATCAGGCCAAGTGTGACGTCACATTTTGTATATATTTTTTTTTTTATTTTATTTCTAATTAAATTTTTTTTTAGTAAAATTTTGTAAAACACTTAAATTAGTTTTCTGTCAAAATAGCTTGAAATGCATATCTTTTCATTGTGTTGTTCACAATTCCTCTTGTTAGTTAGGAGTTCATATTTCAACGTTTTACCTTCGAGATTCTTTCCTCCTCCAATCCCAATCAACCAAACAACTGATGCAGGGCCGCTTTATCAACTATGCACAGTAGGCACTGTTTTTAGGGCCTACGGACTTTTCAAGGGCCTACGAAAGCCTGAACATAAAATGAAAACAAGTTCAGAATGCCAATAAAATTTAATAATGTTTGTATTAAAGTAACTATATATAACCGTGTGAGATGAGCAAGTCAAGCTGCAGATCTGTAAATTAAGCCTACAGTATGTTAACTTTTCGGCTCTTTGTCTGAGCAAAGTCGCACTTGAAGTCCTCAAAAGTTTATTTAGTTTTCAAATAGCAAATAAGTGCGGGTGTATTCTTGAAAACATTTAAAATGAAGATGAGGAGGGCCTACGACTTTGAAAGTGCCTAGGGCCTACGATGACCTTAAAACGGTCCTGAACTGATGGACTCAGAGCTTCAGAAAGAGAAGATGCCGATGCTCATAAAGTTCATTCATTGTTTGTGGCACAAATTTCAAATTTGATGACATTATGCCAAGATCAACAGGAGTTTAAATAGTAGAACCATATGATCTTTATAGTCCATCTTTGTAGACCAGCTTACATGATCGAATTTGCAAAGTGTGTCCCTTATACTTTGCGTCACAGACAATGTTGAAGAAACATACAGGACAACACAGAGTTTGGGCGCAGGAGAATGTGCCAACCCAAAATTTTTCATAATCAACTCAGATAAAACGCTTCCGTCCTTTGAGAATCGCTGCTAGAAGGCAAAGAGAACTCATGGCAATTATTGGCAGAATGGAAAATGCACATTTAGAGGATGTTGAGTGGCTAGATGAGAATGAAGTTGATCTGTCTGCAATTATTCTTCCAGGAAACGATGATGGGGAAAGATGTCTGTCTGTCGTAATTATGGATGAACACTGCACTTCACCATGGATGGATAATGTCTAGTGAATATTTTTTTGTCTCTCTGTCTATCTGTCTGTCTGTCCGTCATCACCTTAGATCTCAACAACCATAAGTCCTAGACCCATGGTGTATATATCATTTTGTAGGTCTTGGCCTGCCAAGAAATGACTTTTGTCCATTTCGCGATCTGACCTCTGAGGGCCGAAAAAAAGGGGCGTATTAAGTATCGTTTTTTTTACTATATAAGCTATATTAACAAAGGAGCGCCCTATATCTAAGCAACCATAAGTCCTAGACCCATGATGTATATATCATTTTGTAGGTCTTTGCCTGCCAAGTGTACATCAAAAGTTCATTTCGCGATCTGACCTCTGATGGCCGAAAAAGGGGGCGTTTTAAGTACCGTTTTTGCTTATATTTTAAATATAAATAATAAAAGCTAATCAAAGGGGCGTAATCATTATTTATTTTTGTAACAGTTATTCAACATGATTACTTCCCTCTCTATTTATCGTAACTGCTTACACGAAAATGCTCTAAAATGTCCTTTGTCCGAAACGGAAACGACTTAAATTGCTTGTTTTTAATTAAACCTAATTCACATGCCCACTATAAACATATTCAATATAGCACAAGAGCTGCTCACATAATTTGACAATCTAGTCCTTTTTTAATTGCATTGTTTTGTTTCCATTTTTATTATTCAATCACTGGTTGAGGTCATGTTTCGCTAATTCACTTTTTATCCTGTGTCAATAGAATGCATAATTGGAAGATTATCTCAAAGTTGACCTCACCCATTGTAAATGAAAAGGTAGCAGATAAATGATGTTTATTAAATAATTGTCAAGTCTAATTTTTGCAATTTTTTTTTTCAAATTCAATTGATTGAATTACTGTTTCAAAGAATAACTGTGACAGCTGTTGACAATTAGTTATTCTACTATTAAAGTCATTTAATAATCTGATAGTTCTTTTAATATTTATATTTTAAGGCAGTTTAATAGTGAAATGCGTTTTAAGTTTTCGATTAAATTTTAATTGGTTGTTCATTAAAAAAATTTTTTGAAAGTGTGACGTACTTTAGGGGGAGAGGGTCCCGAGATTTGTGACACTTTGTGACAGGGGGGAGGGGGTCAAAAATGGTCAAAAATAGCGTGACGTACTTTATGGATAGCCTCACACAGGATTTTCGATTGTGTCAAGTAGTGTCAACGCAGTGAATAATATTTGTCCGCTCGTCAGGTTCTTGCATTTTCTACACAAAGTTTCCCATTGTTGTTGTTGTTTTTTTTTCAGTCTTTGACAACTGAGTTGTTTACAAATAATAAGTGGGCCGTCGGGATTTCTATTTCCGAGAAAGAAGACTTGTATAAAATAATCGTATGATGTCGTTGGTTATTGTGAGTGTAAAGGTTGCAAGCTATATTTGGATTATCTTGGGAAACGGGTTTTTTTTTTTTTTTGGAATTCGTTATACTACCCTATCTTAATCTGTGTTGTTAAGTTCATAGTGGCACCACATGGTCTTTCTGTTGGTTTTAAAAGCCATGCACCAAAATGTTCGGAGGAGGGGGGGTGGGGGTGGGGGGGGGGGTGGCAAATGTTGGGTTACCTCAATCGCAGCAAAAAAAAATAGAAATGTACACCTAACGACCAATATATTGTAGGTCAAAAATAATAAATGTGTTGCGTAATATGTGAATGGCCTCTAAATGGAACTTAGAAAGTACAAGAAACAAGAATAGTTGAACTAAACTGGAATTAGCTATACATTAGTGAAATGTAGTAGTTGTATTAAAGATTCCGTGGTAGGCAGTCCAGATCTAGTACACACACACACACACACACACACACACACACAAACACAAACACATACACTCATGTAGCAGAGTTCATGCGTAAGATCGCTGAAAGTTACCAGGTAGTACCGGGGAGTGAAAGAGAAAATCTGTTTGTACGTACCCGAACACCGCAGACACCTATACATTCATTATAATAGAGAGGGTGTGTGCTAAGTCAATATCCTCCGGGGGGGGGTATTCTTGACGTATTCATGGTCGTTATATCATACACACCACACACACACAATACACACACATACCATACACACCACACACACACACACTTACACGTATACAACTCACCACACACATGCACATAAAACACACATATCATACACACCACACACACATACTCACACAGACACACACATAGACACATTCACGCACCACAAGCACACACAACACACCCATACCATACACTCAAAGCACACAACACACTCACACACCACACGAACACACAACACACACATACCATACACACCACACACACAAACAACACACACATATACAACACACCACACACATATATACAACACACAACACACACATACTATAAACGCCACACGCACACAGACAAAACACACACACTTGCACACACAGAGACACTCACACAAACTCACACAGACAACACACACACCACACACTTACATACACACACAGACACACTCACACAAACAGACATTACGCGCACCATACACACACCACAATTACACACACACAGATACACTCACATAGACATGAGACAACACATGCACAATGTACACTAGGGTGGTACATGAAGGAATGGAGAAAAAAAAAATTCTCGGATTTAATAGCACACCTTCTGAAAACTTTTGTTTTGGTCCCAAGATATTGAATAACAAAAATTGCCCAAATATTTCAACATTTAGAGGTTGCTCAAGACACCAGAGTCTTGTAATGCACTGTAAACTATCGGTTTTGGTTATTGCTTACTTATTCATTCATTTATATCTACTCTTAGTGCCCTGAATAATTGTCTAATGTATTATATGGTAATACATATTCTATAGCAACGCTTTATTGTTTATGTTCACAGATACCATGTTTGTTGAACAATTTGCTGTTATTTTGATAATTTTGACAAATAAAATCTGTTAATCACGTAAGGTTTCTCTGATGCTGACTACAGTTTAACTCGCAGTAAAACTGCAGTATGGCTTATTGGACATTTACAAGATGCACCACCAGCAAATGTCTTGCCCACAACTGGTGATGTGCTGAAAGTGTTTTGCTATCATCATTATACAGAAAAGAAAACAGTTTCTGAAAGTGCCAAACTAACTTCATATCAGATATTGGGACTATGGAATAAGGCTAGAATTCCAACAACGTATGATACACATGTTATTAAAAAACTAAAATATGTTTTTGAAGCATACCAGCTTATTAAGAGAAAAAAACTTTGAAGAAAAAACACGTAAACTATTTGATATTGCTCACCAAGAAGCTGTACGGCTAATCAAAATTCATGAGGAGAGAGTATTTTTGGAGGGCCAGGGGAGCACTAGGCAAATGAAAATAAGTGGCATTGGTAAACAGCTGTCAAAGAAGGAAGATCGTGCTGAAGAACGTAAGCAAAAAGATGAAGACAGAAAAATGCGAGAAGAGCATCGAAAGAAAGCAAGTGCCCAGTCATCAATAACAAAAATACCTGACAATTTATTCACAAAATTGACTACAGAGGATTTCTTTGAAGATAAACAGTGAAAGTGAAGAAAACACAGAAGAACAACAACAGCACAAAGACAAAGACTATGTAATTGAAATTCCACTATACTATAAAAAGCAATTGTGTGACGCTGCCGATGTAGAAGAGTCTTCAGAATTAGACATTGCAACCAAAAAGCCTAGAATTCTTCAGGATATGTTGTCATCTCCAGATGTTGCATCAGTACTTGATAGAATAAACCTATCAGACAGGAAGTCTTGATGATGCAGCACTGTCTCCTTCCACTGTATATGGCAAACGATAGTGAATCAGACTTGACAATATGTTTTATTGCAACATATTATGATTATTTCTTGACTACTTATTGCTTGGTGTATTGTTGTGGCTGCCTAATGATTAATGAACAATAATTTGCGCATTGACTTGTGTTGTAATTAATTACTGTGACGAGACGGAATGTAAAAATGCAACACAGATGAGCAACCTGTAATTATTGTCTGAATTCAATGAAATTTTGCACGCAAGTTTACTTTTATATAAGGAAACAAATGACAGGGTGTGCAATCTCAGAAACAAAAATTGTTTTTCCTTGACCACCCTAATTTACACCTATGGTGGGGGGGAGTGGGGGGTCCATATTCGAAAGTCCCCCCGGGCCTCAGCTTGAGGTGGCCCCCAAAACATTTTTGCATTAAATATTTAGTTCATTATCTCATGTCATGGCTTCTAATGTAAAAATGCAGGGACCCCAAAAGAGGCCAAGCCCCCTCCCGGGCCCCCAAATCCCTAGGTTCGGCACTGCCTCATTAGAAAAAGAGAGAAAGAGTTTAAAATTGCGCACACCTGGCTATACGAGGGACTATTATCCTCTATAGTGACACTATGCCTTACACCAGAGGTGGCGAACCTATGGCACGCGTGCCTCAGTCGGCTTGCCAATAAAATATCACTTCCTTTAATTGTAATTGGAATGTTGGCACTTTGCTATAAATAAAGTTTCGTCACCGCTGCCCTATACGAAGCTATAAATATTTTGAAACTTCACGACGGGAGTTCCGTGCGGTGCAGATATCTCTACCGAGAGCCTTGGTATTTATTCATTTGCTAGTGAAAGTCCCCAAAGCCCACCCAGCTTTAAATGGGCACCCGAGTTCAAGTCTAGGGAGTAAATGCGGCTAAGCGTTGTGCTTGCTTAACAATCCCTCAATATGCCGTGGCTACTCAACAGATGAATTCTACGCTCTTCATCTGCCCCAAAAGCCCACTTAGGGGCTCAAGGGGAAGCTGTTTTTTTAAACACCATTGTTATGTATTTTTATTGCCTACAGGTCCAGAGATGGGCGTAATATACTCACATTGGCAGTTAATGATAATGTAATAATTATATACAGGTAAAAGGTTGTAATTTAAAAGAAAAAAAAAGCCCACAACACAGGTCAGTAGCGTGCGGGGGGGGGGCGCTCCCCCCTGCGTTTTGTTTGGCCCCCTCTGCTTATTTGTTCTACTTAGTAAAATGTATTACCTGCCCCCCCCTGCTATTGCCTGGCCCCTGCTGTAGAATTTTCACGCTACGGGGCTGCCACAACATGTAGTAGTTCCATATACAATCTTTGAAGTAAATGTTGATTGTCAAGTTCTAAATAAAAGCAGACCTACGGGTACATTAGAGGAACTGATGGTCGAGTGGTGTACAGTGACTGTCGACCTGAGAGTCCTGGGTTCAATCCTCTGTGACAGCCATGGGAATTTCCCCCGGTCCTGGTGAAAGTTGGTTAAATGTCCCTTTAAGAACACCCAGCTTTAAATGTGTACCTGGCACAACATTTATATATGCCGTGGTAACAGAAACAGATGAATTCTACACTTTATCTGCCTCGATGTCATCCTTTAGGAATGAGGGAACTTTTTTCATTCAGGTGCATTACTCACAGACAGGTAACCAAGGCTGCCGCCAAATAACCGTATGCACCTTGACAATCTCCACCAAATTTGAATTCCATTAAAAAAAAAAACGCGCTCTGTCTTTGTTCTCGCGAGGTCAGTCAGACCTGCTGTGTCACACAGCTCCAGGATAGGAGACTGCCATACTGAAATATGGAATACTCAACAAGTCCTGCCTGTGCTCTGACGAAACAAGAAAATGGTCTTCTGTCTCTTCAGCCTCACCATCAGCGTCGGCACATGGGGGGGGGGGGGGGGGTCACTTATTACCGAGCTTTGTAAAATGATCCCCCCCCGGATGGGAGACTAC
>JAGDYQ010000054.1:338626-429652 GCA_021962125.1 Bulinus truncatus | reverse complement strand
CAAATTACAAAAGTAAATTGGAAACACCGCTATTCAAAGGGCTGGCCCAGTGCCGCAGAACACTTGTCAGGGGCCCCAGTCTTTAAAGGGGAGGGGGTGCCGCTGTAGTTTGTCAGGGGGCCATAAAATTCCAGACTGCGGCCCTGGCCCTCCTGACACTGTCGGATCTATTTCTCCCCCTTGAGCCAGCGCATAAATGTATACTATTATGTTTTGTTTCAAATTGGCCCCATGACAATATATGGCTGACTTTAACTATAAATAGGCCTATATGATAACACCTCAACAATACTATGCCAAACTAAAGCAAGTCACGCTAAGAACGTATTATACCTTAAAAACACATTTATTGGTTAAGTATTTCACTCCGTGCACTAGTACTAATACCACATTGTATTTAATACGTGTCATTTCCAACCTTCACCTCCAGTAGTTTACACTCAAAAATAAAAAATAGAACGCACCAACGCCAGCGCGTAGATCATTTTGTTGTTTCCAAGTCACAACATGACAACCAGAAATGGCGTCATGTTGACAGTTAGAACTGTCACGAAGTTAACCCCCCGAGTTTTACCTCTTAGATTGAGTTTAGCCGTATAGCGGAACAGTGGGCTGGGGGGGGGGTCTCTTTTTTTTTTAAATACAACCGTGACCGATTTAGTCTGTTTGTTTTTTAGGTTGGAGCATTTTTTCTTTCTTCTCCTACCACACTTGTAGTATTTCCTAATCCTCAAGGCCGGCCTTCACATTATAGCGGCCTGCAATAGTGTAATTAAAATTCTGTTTGTTGAGTAATCACAGCAAGTGAAAAACCAGGGGCAGTGCCTTATTTTAATCCCCGTGAGGGCCAAACACCTTTTTTGAGACCGGTCCTGACCTAAGGTCAAATGAGAGTTGTTATGTTCATGAGATATATATGGATCCAACAATGAGTAGGTGGCTTTGTTTAGGTCAGACCGTAGTAGCACCGTTTATATAGAGAACATCTTCAAAGCCCCGGGGTGCAAGCGCCATGGGAAGGGACCACGGGGGAATGGTGCCAAAGACTCAAACTCGAAACCTGCAGCAATAGCATTCGACTCACGACAACATCACCATTTAATCACTAGCTATTTATTCACTACGGTAGTTTTGTCTATGTTTCACTTGTGTGCATGTTTCACTAGTTTTGTGTATGCATATGTTTCACTAGTGTTTTTGTATGTAAATAATTCACCACTAATTATTCTGGCATTTTTTTCTTTGCTGGTTTTTTTTAAATATATATTATCATTATTCATTATCCACATTATGTTTGAATATATTTGTTTGCGAGTATTTAGGTATTCCATGCGTTGTCAAACCTAGGGATTCGGGAGCCCGGGGGTGGGGCTCTTGGCCTCTTTGGGGGCCCCTACATTTTGACATTTGACACCATGACATGCGATAATGTACTTAAAACAATTTTGGGGCCCCCCTCAAGCTGGGGTCCGGGGGACTTTTGAATTGGAAACCCCCCTCCCCCTACCCTAGGTACGCCTCTGACTCCATGTAATCATTCACATGTTGTTTTAATGTAAATATTCACTAGTTATTGCAGCATACTAAGCAGCCATATACGCATTCAATATTTAAGACCTGCAACAATGTCGGTGTCTGGTTTGTAATCTCTATTTTAAATTTCATATTTATTTCTTATCTTCCTTCACTTTTAAACAAAAAATTCCTGATAATAGATATGTTTTGTCAAAAGTCAACTTGCGTCAACAGAAGATTTATTGCATTTCACTTCTGCACCTGTTCGACCCAGTGCTGAAAGTTTAAATAAGCAACAAATTAAAAAAAAACCTAGAATGTATTCCTGTGGGAAAAGAAACGTATTTTCATTGTTTAACGTAACTCTCTAATTGAACGATCAGATTCCTCCTGAACAGGGTTGTTAGTACAGACAGACAATAGCTATTTAGCAAACAGATGCCCGAAAATCTGGCCTATTCAAGAAGAGTTAAATCACAATAACTTTATGCCTCGTTGTAAATAGAAATACGAAAAATCATTTCCCGACCAAATGTGCGAGTTGACCTTGTTTTAGAGACTTACAAAGAATGTACCTCCAGGTTGCCAAGGGCGTACAGGAAAAAAAATTAGGTTCATCTTCTGGATATTTGCCCACACGTTAACAATGACCTTGAGGAGTTTCCCCCCTTTACCTACAAAAGGCACCAGGAACTCTTTTTTGTGTGCGTATGTGTGTAATATGTAAATACAATGTGAAGGAAATCGGAGGGTAGAATAAAAAGATGGATTATCGTATGTAAATATGAGTGTTTGAAAAAGGTAATCCTTTGGTACAGATTTAAGGTAGATGAGGTATACGGTAGAAAAAAAAACAGACTTAAAAGTCTGACGTATTGTTAGTCAAATACCATTCAGGAGTGAGTCATCTTTTACATTTTGTTTTACTAATGTCACCAAATTGATTAAAAGAAAAAAAAATAATAATTACTTTCTCTTATTTTTAATGTATCTTAACAAGTGTCTGTGTTTTTGTGATTATTATATAAAAAATAAGGATGGGAAAGAGGAGGGAATGGAAGGAGAGGGAAGGAAGATGTAATGAAAGAAAGAAAAAATCGAGGAGATGGGGAGTGATCGATAGAGTCTTTGATCAGTCCGTTAACGACTAGCATCTAAATAAAAGACACGTTTCATTTCATTAAGTTATTGATTTGACTTTTTAGAGCATTTTCGAAAAAAAATGCTCTATTGTCCCCGTTTTGTCTGTCTGTCTGTCTGTCTGTCTGACTGTCCGTCATCACCCTAGATCTCAACAACCATAAGTCCTAGACCCATGATGTATATATCATTTTGTAGGTCTTGGCCTGCCATGTGTGCAGCAAAAGTTCATTTCGCGATCTGACCTCTGAGGGCTGTAAAAGGGGGCTTATAAAGTACCGTTTTTTACTATATAAGCTATATTAACAAAGGAGCGCCATATATCTCAACAACCATAAGTCCTAGACCCATGATGTATATATCATTTTGTAGGTCTTGGCCTGCCATGTGTACATCAAAAGCTCATTTCGCGATAGGACCTCTGAGGGCCGGGCTTCAGGGCACCTAAGGGGCTTATATATTATATATATGGCCCCATTCTACACCTTGTACGTTCAATAACCCATTCATTTGGTGCGAAATACTGCAGCACGTATTTTCACCAAGATTTATTAAGAAACTCATCAAATGAAATAGTAAGCTTGTGTTCTGAGTTTAATTGAAAGTATCAGAGCTATGCAACAATTGACGGAGTTTTGGGACGATTAAATGACTACAATTTCGAATGTTTTCAATTATGAGTCCTATTTCAGTAACCACAAACCACTTGTAGTTAGATTTAAGAGAAAATAATTTTTTTTCAAACATAAAGAAACGTATTTATAATATTTTTTTTTACAGATGTATGCATTACACAATTGAATTTATAAACATTTCCAAAATTTACAAATATTTACTGAAAGCTAACAAACGTACTGATACATAACACGAAAATGCGCTAACACGTCCTGTGTCCAGAATGGAACAGGCTTAATTACTTGTTTATTTTTAAGGCACTAATTTTGGATGTGGCTTTGTGTTGTTATAGCAGCTTTCTACCTCTGACATTGTCCCCACAGTCCGAGTATTACTGAAATAACAGGGTCTTCTTGATACATGGGTCTGCCCAGGGCCGTCTTGATACATGGGTCAGCCCAGGACCGTCTTGATACATGGGTCTGCCCAGGACCGTCTTGATACATGGGTCTGCCCAGGACCGTCTTGATACATGGGTCAGCCCAGTTTTTTTTTTAGAGGGAGGGGCTCGTGGATCACAAGGTTAATGTTGTCCCGGCCCCCTTCCCTGGTTTGTCATTAAAACAATGATCCTCAAATTTTTGGTCCCATTCCTATGGTCCCCTTAAGCCCCGCCACCCTTTCCTTGTCCCCGCGCATAGTGGAAAATAATTACTTCAAACTGAAAGGGGTTAAAGTATTTTTAAGTTATATTTAAAAATATATACTGATGGTGCAAATAAAAAGTTAGGCGAAGTAAATTTGAATATTTACAACAGGTGTCTCACTTATTGACGTGAAATGACGTCATGGTCAGCTGTTCTATTTTCAATTTTGCATGCCTGGCTAGCTCATTATCTTGTGCTATATTGTTGTTGTTGTTTTAATTTCATGTTCTCTTGGAATGGCTTGTGGAACAGAGCAGTGCGATTCCATTAATTTAGAAATGTTTGTGTCTGTGTTTGAAAGTGCCGGTGTGTGTTTTTAAATTACAATATTGATTTTCGAGTGGGTGTTTTTATAACACACCAGAGCGAGTCACAATATAAACACTGTCTCTAGATTTCTGGAAAAATGCCAAACAGCTTTGCGACAATTTTCAGACAGCATGTGCATTGATATCATGTTTCAAGATTTTTTTAATAAAGATTAACTTAATTAGTTAAATAATGACGATTATTTTTTCCTCTCTTAATAAAAATCAAAGGTATCAGTTTTTTGTTGTTTTTTTTTTAAAGTTAAACTTTGAAACTAACTGAATTCTTTGTTCACTGATGTTCATTTATTTAATTACACATTTCTAAAACTAATTGTGTGATATGTAAGATGTGTTCAACTTACACACAGCCCCCCTCCTCCTTTTGTAGTTTGTTTTGTTGTTCTTTATTTTGTTAAACAAGTTTTTGTTGTTGTTTTTCCCGACTAGAAGAACGATGGAATGACGTTTGTTTATTAGGGACCTTTGTAAAAAAAAAAACAAAAAAAAAAAGAAGTTAAAACTTTGTCAAGGCAACCATTTTCAAATCTTAGGTCCCTAATAGTTCTGTCCCGCCCCCCCCCCCCCACAAACATCCCATTTGTTTACGAGGGGGGGGAGGGGGGCACAGGCATAAGAAAACCTAAGCGGGGTGGGAGGGGAGGAGGAGTAAGGGCTAAATATTCTCCTCCTAATTTGCATATCATTAAGAAAGACCATACTTGTGTCAATGGTGTTAAGTAGCTAAAAAAAACCAAAAACAACTAAATTAAGGGTGGGTTCCGCCCCTGGGTGGAGACAAAGGAAGCGCCGCATGGGGCCTGATATCCTCTACCTCGATACGCGACAGGCAAGGGGCTTTTTTTTTTGAAAATCCAACAACGGCTTCAATAACAGCAAAACTCTACTTGCTGTTACAGTACATTACTTAAAGACCTGAGTTTTTGTTGTTATTTTTTTAAACCCACCTAACTCACCAACTCAGGCCAAAAAAACCCAGCACTTGACAAAATCAAGTCAAAACATTAATGACATCCAAGCTAGCTAGTAAACACTTGAACACTTTGTCGTATGTACTTTGGCTCTCTCTCTCTCTCTCACACACACACACACACATCAGTGCTCGATTTAAGAAAAAACCAGTGCCGGGGATGAAAAAAAAATTCTGCAGAGCCGGGGATAAATGTCCATGGTTTCATCCCCGGCAGGGATATATTAGCTAAAGCAAGAGCCGGGGATGACAGTTCTCAGTGCCGGGGATATCCCCGGCAATAAATCCAGCCCTGACACACACACACACGAATATAAAAAAAAAGATTAAAAAAATAATCGAAACGAAAAATCAAATTGAAATCTAGACAGTTTTTATTTTGCGATAAGATCCTCTTACTATAATGGCCATCGAATTGTAGATTCCAATAATGGAAACTTAGAATTGTTTCTGGATGTGTCAAATGTTTCTTTAAAGTAGTCTTTGTTGATTTTTTTTTTATACTTTGCCCTTTCGAGCTCACAGAAAGTGTAAACAAAAATAGCCCACAAATTGACTAATTGTGTTGACCTAATTGTTCATAACAACTTGTACGACTAGCGCGATGTTACATTTCAAGCGCTGGTTCCAATTCATTCACAAACTAAGTAGCATGTATTACGAATATAGGCCTATAGGATGGTTATATATCAAGGGCTGCCAACAATGATGTAGTAACAGGAAAACATAACTCGTGTAGCAAACTCTTGAACAAGTAGCTTCCCTTGATAAATACAGAAAGAGATCGTTACAAACAAAAATGATTACATTTGATTAAATGAAAACATTTATTATTTTTTTGCTTACTTTTTTTTTCCATTCTTAATTTTTTTTTTCGTTAATTATATAAATGAAAGAATGATTATAAAAGAAGGGAGACTCCCACTTTGTATTAGAATCATTCGCCTTTCTTTTTTTTTTATTTACAAAGTTTACATCAGTTAGTTTAAACCAGAAAGTCAGTGGTTCTAAAAGCGTGGGTCTCGGACGTATTTCGGGTGGGGTCGCGACGAAGTAAAAAAATTAATAAATTAATAAAATGGTCGAATATCTATCTACGCATAATTTCTGATTCTCTGTATTTTACAAAACTTAAAGATGTATCTCACTCTCTATTCATCTGTCTGTCCTTGTATCCAGGGGTGGATCTAGTCAACTATGACGGGGGGGGGGCAAAACTTTAACCCGGGAGGGGGGGGACTGTTTTCATTGTTGAAAATTGGTCTTAGAAAAAAAAACATTTTGATAATTTAATGATGTATTACCTAAACTTGCTATAACTGCCCCCGCCCCCCCCCCCTAAATCTGCCCCTGCTTGTATCTGCCTGTCCGTTCATCTGTCCTTGTATCTGCCTATCTATTCATCTTTCATTTCAGCTGTCCGTCTCACAGTCTATATATCCTTCTAATCATCTGTCTTCCAGTACATCTGTCTGCCAGTCCCTATGTCTGCCGGCACTCTGTCTGCCAGTCCCTCTGTCTGCCGGCACTCTATCTTCCAGTACCTCTGTCTGCCAGTCCTTCTGTCTGCCAGTCCCTCTGTCTGCCGGCACTCTGTCTTCCAGTACCTCTGTCTGCCAGTCCTTCTGTCTTCCAGTTCCTATGTCTGCCGGCACTCTGTCTGCCAGTACCTCTGTCTGCCGGCACTCTGTCTGCCAGTCCATCTGTCTGCCGGAACTCTGTCTGCCAGTCCCTATGTCTGCCGGCACTCTGTCTGCCAGTCCCTCTATCTGCCGGCACTCTGTCTGCCAGTCCCTCTATCTGCCGGCACTCTGTCTTCCAGTACCTCTGTCTGCCAGTCCCTCTGTCTGCCGGCACTCTGTCTGCCAGTCCCTCTGTCTGCCGGCACTCTGTCTGCCAGTCCCTCTGTCTGCCGGAGCTCTGTCTGCCAGTCCCTATGTCTGCGGCACTCTGTCTGCCAGTCCCTCTGTCTGCCGGCACTCTGTCTGCCAGTCCCTCTGTCTGCCGGCACTCTGTCTTCCAGTTCCTATGTCTGCCGGCACTCTGTCTGCCAGTCCCTATGTCTGCCGGTACTCTGTCTGCCAGTCCCTATGTCTGCCGGCACTCTGTCTGCCAGTCCGTCTGTCTGCCAGTCCCTATGTCTGCCGGCACTCTGTCTGCCAGTCCCTCTGTCTGCCGGAACTCTGTCTGCCAGTCCCTCTGTCTGCCGGCACTCTGTCTTCCAGTACCTCTGTCTGCCAGTCCCTATGTCTGCCGGCACTCTGTCTGCCAGTCCCTTTGTCTGCCGGCACTCTGTCTTCCAGTACCTCTGTCTGCCGGCACTCTGCCAGTCCTTCTGTCTGCCGGCACTCTGTCTTCCAGTACCTCTGTCTGCCAGTACCTCAGTCTGCCAGTACCTCTGTCTGCCGGCACTCTGTCTTCCAGTACCTCTGTCTGCCGGCACTCTGTCTTCCAGTCCCTATGTCTGCCGGCACTCTGTCTGCCAGTCCCTCAGTCTGCCAGTCCCTCTGTCTGCCGGCAATCTGTCTTCCAGTACCTCTGTCTGCCAGTCCTTCTGTCTTCCAGTTCCTATGTCTGCCGGCACTCTGTCTTCCAGTCCCTATGTCTGCCGGCACTCTGTCTGCCAGTACCTCTGTCTGCCAGTACCTCAGTCCGCCAGTACCTCTGTCTGCCGGCACTCTGTCTTCCAGTACCTCTGTCTGCCGGCACTCTGTCTTCCAGTCCCTATGTCTGCCGGCACTCTGTCTGCCAGTCCCTCTGTCTGCCGGCACTCTGTCTTCCAGTACCTCTGTCTGCCGGCACTCTGTCTTCCAGTACCTCTGTCTGCCAGTCCTTCTGTCTGCCAGTCCCTCTGTCTGCCGGCACTCTGTCTTCCAGTACCTCTGTCTGCCAGTCCTTCTGTCTTCCAGTTCCTATGTCTGCCGGCACTCTGTCTTCCAGTCCCTATGTCTGCCGGAACTCTGTCTGCCAGTCCCTTTGTCTGCCGGCACTCTGTCTTCCAGTACCTCTGTCTGCCGGCACTCTGTCTGCCAGTCCTTCTGTCTGCCGGCACTCTGTCTTCCAGTACCTCTTTCTGCCGGCACTCTGTCTTCCAGTACCTCTGTCCGCCGGCACTCTGTTTGCCATTACCTCAGTCTGCCAGTACCTCTGTCTGCCGGCACTCTGTCTTCCAGTACCTCTGTCTGCCGGCACTCTGTCTTCCAGTACCTCTGTCTGCCGGCACTCTGTCTGCCAGTCCTTCTGTCTTCCAGTACCTCTGTCTTCCAGTCCCTATGTCTGCCGGCACTCTGTCTGCCAGTCCCTCTGTCTGCCGGCACTCTGTCTTCCAGTACCTCTGTCTGCCAGTCCTTCTGTCTTCCAGTTCCTATGTCTGCCGGCACTCTGTCTTCCAGTCCCTATGTCTGCCGGCACTCTGTCTGCCAGTCCCTCTGTCTGCCGGCACTCTGTCTTCCAGTACCTCTGTCTGCCAGTCCTTCTGTCTTCCAGTTCCTATGCCTGCCGGCACTCTGTCTGCCAGTCCCTATGTCTGCCGGTACTCTGTCTGCCAGTCCCTCTGTCTGCCGGCACTCTGTCTTCCAGTACCTCTGTCTGCCAGTCCTTCTGTCTGCCAGTCCCTCTGTCTTCCAGTTCCTATGTCTGCCTGCACTCTGTCTGCCAGTCCCTATGTCTGCCGGCACTCTATCTGCCAGTCCTTCTGTCTGCCAGTCCCTATGTCTGCCGGCACTCTGTCTGCCAGTCCCTCTGTCTGCCGGCACTCTGTCTTCCAGTACCTATGTCTGCCGGCACTCTGTCTTCCAGTCTCTATGTCTGCCGGCACTCTATATATCCTTCTAATCATCTGTCTTCCAGTACCTCTGTCTGCCAGTCCCTATGTCTGCCAGTCCTTATGTCTGCCGACAATCTGTCTTCCAGTACCTCTGTCTGCCGGCACTCTGTCTTCCAGTACCTCTGTCTGCCGGCACTCTGTCTTCCAGTACCTCTGTCTGCCGGCACTCTGTCTGCCAGTCCTTCTGTCTTCCGGCACTCTGTCTTCCAGTACCTCTTTCTGCCAAGTAAAAAAATTAATAAATTAATAAAATGGTCGAATATCTATCTACGCATAATTTCTGATTCTCTGTATTTTACAAAACTTAAAGATGTATCTCACTCTCTATACATCTGTCTGTCATGTATCCAGGGATGGATCTAGTCAACTATGACGGGGGGGGGCAAAACTTTAACCCGGGAGGGGGGGGACTGTTTTCATTGTTGAAAATTGGTCTTCCAGTACCTCTGTCTGCCAGTCCTTCTGTCTGCCAGTCCCTCTGTCTGCCGGCACTCTGTCTTCCAGTACCTCTGTCTGCCAGTCCTTCTGTCTTCCAGTTCCTATGTCTGCCGGCACTCTGTCTGCCAGTACCTCTGTCTGCCGGCACTCTGTCTGCCAGTCCATCTGTCTGCCGGAACTCTGTCTGCCAGTCCCTATGTCTGCCGGCACTCTGTCTGCCAGTCCCTCTATCTGCCGGCACTCTGTCTGCCAGTCCCTCTATCTGCCGGCACTCTGTCTTCCAGTACCTCTGTCTGCCAGTCCCTCTGTCTGCCGGCACTCTGTCTGCCAGTCCCTCTGTCTGCCGGCACTCTGTCTGCCAGTCCCTCTGTCTGCCGGAGCTCTGTCTGCCAGTCCCTATGTCTGCGGCACTCTGTCTGCCAGTCCCTCTGTCTGCCGGCACTCTGTCTTCCAGTTCCTATGTCTGCCGGCACTCTGTCTGCCAGTCCCTATGTCTGCCGGTACTCTGTCTGCCAGTCCCTATGTCTGCCGGTACTCTGTCTGCCAGTCCGTCTGTCTGCCAGTCCCTATGTCTGCCGGCACTCTGTCTGCCAGTCCCTCTGTCTGCCGGAACTCTGTCTGCCAGTCCCTCTGTCTGCCGGCACTCTGTCTTCCAGTACCTCTGTCTGCCAGTCCCTATGTCTGCCGGCACTCTGTCTGCCAGTCCCTTTGTCTGCCGGCACTCTGTCTTCCAGTACCTCTGTCTGCCGGCACTCTGCCAGTCCTTCTGTCTGCCGGCACTCTGTCTTCCAGTACCTCTGTCTGCCAGTACCTCAGTCTGCCAGTACCTCTGTCTGCCGGCACTCTGTCTTCCAGTACCTCTGTCTGCCGGCACTCTGTCTTCCAGTCCCTATGTCTGCCGGCACTCTGTCTGCCAGTCCCTCAGTCTGCCAGTACCTCTGTCTGCCGGCACTCTGTCTTCCAGTACCTCTGTCTGCCGGCACTCTGTCTTCCAGTACCTCTGTCTGCCGGCACTCTGTCTTCCAGTACCTCTGTCTGCCGGCACTCTGTCTGCCAGTCCTTCTGTCTTCCGGCACTCTGTCTTCCAGTACCTCTTTCTGCCGGTATTCTGTCTTCCAGTACCTCTGTCCGCAGGCACTCTGTCTGCCAGTACCTCAGTCTGCCAGTACCTCTGTCTGCCGGCACTCTGTCCTCCAGTCCCTCTGTCTGCCGGCACTCTGTCTTCCATTACCTCTGTCTGCCGGCACTCTGTCTGCCAGTCCTTCTGTCTTCCAGTACCTCTGTCTTCCAGTCCCTATGTCTGCCGGCACTCTGTCTGCCAGTCCCTCTGTCTGCCGGCAATCTGTCTTCCAGTAACTCTGTCTGCCAGTCTTTCTGTCTTCCAGTTCCTATGTCTGCCGGCACTCTGTCTTCCAGTCCCTATGTCTGCCGGCACTCTGTCTGCCAGTACCTCTGTCTGCCAGTACCTCAGTCCGCCAGTACCTCTGTCTGCCGGCACTCTGTCTTCCAGTACCTCTGTCTGCCGGCACTCTGTCTTCCAGTCCCTATGTCTGCCGGCACTCTGTCTGCCAGTCCCTCTGTCTGCCGGCACTCTGTCTTCCAGTACCTCTGTCTGCCGGCACTCTGTCTTCCAGTACCTCTGTCTGCCAGTCCTTCTGTCTGCCAGTCCCTCTGTCTGCCGGCACTCTGTCTTCCAGTACCTCTGTCTGCCAGTCCTTCTGTCTTCCAGTTCCTATGTCTGCCGGCACTCTGACTTCCAGTCCCTATGTCTGCCGGAACTCTGTCTGCCAGTCCCTTTGTCTGCCGGCACTCTGTCTTCCAGTACCTCTGTCTGCCAGTCCCTATGTCTGCCAGTCCTTATGTCTGCCGACAATCTGTCTGTCAGTCCCTCTGTCTGCCGGCACTCTGTATTCCAGTACTTCTGTCTGCCGGCACTCTGTTTGCCACTCCCAGTGTCTGTCAGTCCCTCTGTCTACTAGTACATCTGTCTTCCTACCCTCTGCCTGTCTTACCTACTCAGGTGAGTTCTTGGTCATCCTCCATCAAGTGCTTGGTTCTCTCTGCACATCGGACCAATAACCGGTAAGTCAGGAATACGACGAGACTCGTGAAGTACCAGTAGAATATCAGGCAGTCAAAGCTCAGATGCACCGGTAGTGGAGGCGCTGTAAGGTATTGGAAAACCAACAGCCTTAATGTAAACTGCAATGTGTCAGCTTTTAAAAAAAACATTCTAAGAACAATTTCCCAGTGACTCAGATAATGGGGGAAAAATAAGGCATCTGGGCTTTACACAGAGACCATGGCACGGGCTATACACAGAGACCATGGCACGGGCTATACACAGAGACCATGGCACGGGCTATACACAGAGACCATGGCACGGGCTATACACAGAACCTATGGCACGGGCTATACACAGAACTCAAGGCACGGGCTATACACAGAGACCATGGCACGGGCTATACACAGAGACCATGGCACGAGCTATACACAGAGACCATGGCACGGGCTATACACAGAGACCATGGCACGGGCTATACACAGAGACCATGGCACGGGCTATACACAGAGACCATGGCACGGCTATACAAATATCCTTCTTTTAAGGAAAGCAAAATTAGGCTACCACCTATGCCCCCCCCCAGACAACTGCGTAAGTACCCCACCCCTTCTAGTACAAATGACTATCCAATCTGATGATGTAGATGCCCCAACTGATATTTTAGCCTAGTGCCCACTAAGTCTCTTGTCTTGTGTCAGCTTTGGCTATTCCTGATAAATTATAATATTGTTACCAATTTACTCCGAGAAATTCTTTCTCCAGAGTTACCTTTAAACTCTCTAGCCAATCCTGTAGCATAATATAAATAAGATTTAAAAAAAATAATAATTTTAAGTAATGATTCAATCTGAATGGAGCGAATTACGCAAGGGAAAGTTTCTATTTATAGCACCAAAGGAAATCGGACGATACAAAAGGAATTGTGGGTATTTGGGGGGGGGGGGAGTAGTTTGGGTGTGTGTGTGGGGGGGGGGGGAGAAACACATCAAAAGATGAAAGTAACAAGACAGATCAAAGTCAATAATTTACTTCTATACATCGTGTGTATGGGATGGAACTGATTGATTTTTTTTTCGTTGGGGGGGGGGGGAGGAGGTGGGGTTGTTTTGTTTGTTGAACTCAACAGGGAAAATAAAAACATATCAAAGAATTTTATAATTTATACAATAAGAGAGATTTTAAAAAAAAAAAAAGAAAAAGAAATAAACATGAAGTTAAACAAATATTTATTTAACCCGGTAGTGTTGTCTATTGATGTTGTTGTATGACCTGGGTTTACTTCTTTACTATGAAATTTCATAAACATTTTAAAACTTTGAAAAAAAAAACTTCATCAAGATGTGCTGCGTCACGTATACTCCAATTGATGAATACAACGCCAAGCCTTCCCCCACATTCCCACCCAGGGCCGTCTTATGATCACCGTGGGGCCGTTTTGGGTATGAAGGGCTAATGAGAGGGGGGAAGGGCATTTGACAATAATCACGTTACATTTTTATCACAAATTTTAAATTGTGTAATTCGGTTGGCCCTTTAAAGGCTGGGGGGGGCCTATGCTGGATTGCCCTATGCTCGGGGGCCTACTCTGCCTATAGCATAAGATAGCCCTGTTGTTTTTCACCATCCATTGTACAATGTCGGCGATGTTAACCCAGATAGCCAGAGAGGCTCTGTTAGGTCGTTCTCTTCTTTCAAATCGTCAACTGAAAGGTTAGACATAAAGAGAATGCAGACACACATGCACACCCACATACACATACACACACTCTCTCTCTTTCTCACTCATACACACTCACACATACACTCTCTCACTCATACACACTCACACATCATACCCACACACATATAAATGAACTTTCAGTTTAATGATTGAAGAACCCGGGGGGGGGGGTGAGATGAACAAAAAATTCTTTTAGATTCGAGAAACTTATTATGGCAGAGGTGGGAGAGGGAGTGCGGGGTGGGGGGGGAGGGGGAATGCGGACGGGCGGGGTGTCTTTGAGCGTTATCCACTGATTCTATTGGTCATTTCGGTGCATCCAGACTCGTGCATTGAATTTGTCTCTGGTCAACCAGGACTCGATTATGGAAACAAGATGAATGTCGTCACGTGACATCTGCACCGGGTCCGTGCTGTCATTCATGACGCAAAGAGACATGGGGTGTGGGGAGGGGGAGGAGCTGTGGGAGCGGGAAATCCGAGTTCGTATCAGGCCCCACCTTGCATGCCCTCAGGGCTGGCCCTTAGCGTGCGGGGGGCAGGGGGGCGGGCCTCCCTGCGTTTTGTCTGCCCCCCTCTGCTTTTTTGCTCTATTTAGCATCAAAATTCTTGCTCCTGCCCCCCCCTGCTATTGCCTGCCCCCTGCTGTAGAACAACATGGCCTCTGCTGTAGAACGCCTGGCCCTATTTATATGTAGAATGCCTGTCCCCCTGCTGTAGAATTTCTGACCCCGTACTGTAGGAATGCCTGGCCCCTGCTGCAGAATGCCTGGCCCCTTGCTGTAGAAACCCTGGCCCTGCTGTAGAATGCCTGGCCCCCTGTGTAGGAATGCCGGTCCCCCTGCTGTAGAATGCCTGTCCCCGTGCTGTTCAGATGCCTGGCCTATGCTGTAGAATTTTCACGCTAATGGGGCTGCCTTCCAGGGGCTCTATCAGGTAAAGAGTTATATGCTATATAAATGACTTAACAATTTGTGTGTGTGTGTGAATGTGTGAATCAGAGGTGGAGGGGAATAATTTAGTGAAGATCGTCAGGGGGGGGGGCTAGATTTGCTGACAGCTGCCCGGCACAACGTATAAGTCAAGAGCTGGACATGAATGTGTATTTATCATTTTTTAAGACTTGTACCTATTTTTTTTTATATAGATCGTGGTGATTCAGTATCATTGAGAAACGACCCCCACACTGAAAGCTTTTTCTGTAACCTCGGCGATGGAAATAATTCTGGATTTGATAGAATCTTTCTTTTATGTATAATGATGCGTGTTAGGAAATCACTTCGATTTTATAAAATGGTATTTTGACTAGAAAAAAAAGTTGAGAGCATACTGATATCAGTATATATATATATATATATATATATATATATATATATATATATATATATATACATACAGTGGATTCCGCTTAATTGGGACACCGCTTAAGTGGTGACAGCCGCTTATTTGGGACAAAATCTCAAAGAAAACCAAACCAAGAAGCCAATAATGGTAAATTTGTATGTTTAATTAGACAGCCGCTTAATTGGGACAAAAAAGCCTCGGTCCCGATGTGTCCCAATTAAGCGGAATCGACTGTATATATATATATATATATATATATATATATATATATATATATATATATATATATATATATATTTAGACTAGAATGTACCCTGCAAAGCCTTTGCAGGAAGATAGACTATTGTAAAGTCATTACCAGAACCTAGGATTTGGGGACCCTGCATTTTGACGCTCGATACCATATCATGAGAGTTATGTAATATTTAATGAAAATAATTTTGGGGGTGACCCATCAAGTTGGGGACCGGCGATTTTGGCCCCCCCCCCAGTTACGCCTCTGTGTTAATTTTTTTTAAGTTAGTGAAATAATTTAAAGTTGTTGTTTCTCTTTCTTACAACATCTAAAAAGATAAATTATTTAAATTTAAAAAAAAACATCTCAGGGAAGAGGATCTTAATTAAGTTACTTTTCATTAAAATAACTAAAAGGGTATATTCTTAAAAAACAAAAAAACAAAAAAAAGTCTCTGGGAGAAATTGAACCCGGAGAGTTTGCAAAACACAGGGATTCTTGGCCAAGTCGCATATCCTCTCAGCCATCGCGCAAAACAAATTAAGGGTGAAGTTTTAATGTACTATTAGAAAAATATTCCTCGGTTATGTTTACATTGCCTTTGACCTAGTTTTTTAGGTCTATTTTGTTATTTTGTAATTAAGAACTAATTCAAAAAGTCGTATTTATTTAAATCATATTATTTTAAAAGCTGAGAACGCAAGTAGTATAGAAATTTGCGGGAATTTCTTTTTTAAATATTATATCGACTTTTTCAAAAAGAACTTTATTTACGAAATTAGATACGAAAACACGGTCAATAGTCTTATCGTCGCCGACGTCGGAGATTTTCGATTATTACTATTGTTTTACGTTTGACGATGTTAAATGCTCTGTGGTAATAAAAATAAAAACTACAATGATTTGAATGATATTATATGCTAATTATTAATTTGTAATATTGGGGACTTTAACATTTTATAATTACAAGCACAGAAACTATTGAAAACTGTAGATATTTCAAAAAGAAAAGTTGAATCGAGACTCCGGGGATGACGCCATTTTTGAATTCTTGTTTTCCGCTTTCGATTTAACGCACGCTGGAAATGAATATTATTATATATGATATGATATATATATATATATATATATATATATATATATATATATATATATATATATATATACGTATAGGGCATTTGTTGTCTGTCTGTCTGTCTGTTCCCTTATAACTCAAGATCCAGATAACCAAATAATGTGAAATTTGTTACACATACACTTAATTACATGAGGAAGGTTATAGGACAGGTTTCGTTTCATCTCGATGTGTACGTTTAATTGTAATTAATTTTTTTTTTTTTGTTTTAGTATTTTACTATATTAAAGTAATCTCGATTGCGCCATAAATAAAATTCCTCTGTGACGTCATTTCCCCGAATAGAACTTGCGCGCATAAGGGTATTAAAAATTGAGATTATGTTTGTGTGGCTCGCTAGCACAGTCGGTTACTCGCTTGGCCGTGACTCAAATTTGGCCGACTATGTGTGGGTTCCAATCCCGACAGTGAAATTTTTTTTTTTTTCAATTTTTTTTTTTCCAATTTTTTTTTTCAGAATAATCTCTATACTTTTTTCATTTGTTGTCTGTCTGTCTGTCTGTTCCCAGAGAGAGAGAGAGGGAGGGAGAGAGATAAAGAGACAGAGGGTGGGCAGGTGGGGAGAGAGAGGAAAGGGGGAGGGTAGGAGGGAGGGAGGGGGAGAGAGGGAGGGAGAGAGAGGGAGAGGGAGGGAGGAGGGAGAGAGAAAGGGAGGGAAGGAAAGAGAAAGGAACGAAGGGAGAGAGGGGGTAGGGAGGGAGATAGAGGGGAGAGAGATAAAGAAGGTGGAGGGGGCAGGCAGGGAGGGAAGGGAGAGATAAAGAGTGAGGGGGGGAGAGAGAGGGAGGGAATGAGGGAGGGAGGAAGGGGGAGAGAGGGGGAGGGAGAGAGGTGGAGAGGGGGAGGGGAGGGGAAAGGAGGGAGGGGAGAGAGGGGGTTAGGGAGGGAGAGAGAGGAAGGGAGGAGAGAGAGAGAGAGGATGGGAGTAATGTGGAGAAGAGATAAAGAAAGGAGAGGGGGCAGGGAGGGAGAGAGAGGGGAAGGAGGAAGGGGGAGAGGGGAAGGGGGGGGGGGATGGACAGGGGGAGAGAAGGAGGGGGAGAGAGAGGGAGATGGGAGGGAGGGAGGGAGAAAAGGGAGGGAGGGGGAAAGGGAGAGAGGAGAGAGGGGGAGGGAGAAAACAAAGGGTAAACAGAAAACCTTATTTTAAACCCGGGCAAAGTCGGGTACTTGCAACTATTATATATATATAATATATATATATATATGGGGCAGGGAGGGAGAGAGGGAAGGAGGAAGGAGGAGAGAAGGAGGGAGGGGGATGGAAAGGGGGGAGAGAAGGAGGGGAAGATGGGAGAGGGAGGGTGGGAGGGAGAGAGATGGGAGAGGAGGGAGGGAGAGGGAGGGAGAAGGAGGGAGGGAGAAAGGGAAAGGGAGAGAGAGGGGAGGGAGGGAAAGAGAGAGGGAAGGGAGAGAGGGGGTAGGGAGAAAACAGAAGGTAAAGACAGAAAACCTTATTTTAAACCCGGGCAAAGCCAAGGGTACTTGCAACTAGTCTCTATACTTATAAGACGCATTTTTTGTCTGTCTGTCTGTCTGTTCCCTTATAACTCAAGATCCAGACAATCAAATAACGTGAAATTTGTTACACATACACATAATTACATGGGGAAGGTTATATGATAAGTTTCGTTTCATCTGGATGGGTAGTTTAATTGTATTTAATTTTTTTTTATTTTAGTATTTTACTATATTAAAGTAATCTCGTCGGCACCATAAATAAAATTCCTCTGTGACGTCATTTCCCCATGATCGAATAGAACTTGCGCGCATAACCTATTAAAAATTGAGATTATGTTTGTGTGGCTCAAGCTAGCACTGAGTCATGGTTACTCGCTTGGCCGTGACTCAAATTTGGCCGCCAGTGAAATTTTTTTTTAAATTTTTTTCACATTTTTTTTTTCAGAATAATCTCTATACTTATAAGACGCATTTGTTGTCTGTCTGTCTGTCTGTTCCCAGAGAGAGAGAGGGAGGTAGAGAGAGATAAAGAGACAGAGGGGGGCAGGTGGGGAGAGAGAGGAAAGGAGGGAGGGAGGGAGGGGGATAGAGGGAGGGAGGGGGATGTTCAGGGGGGAGAGAAGGAGGGGGAGAGAGGGAGATGGGAGAGGGAGGGAGAGAGGAAGGGAGGGAAGGAAAGAGAAAGGAACGGAGGGTGAGAGGGGTAGGGAGGGAGATAGAGGGGAGGCAGGGAGAGAGGGTGGGAGAGAGGGAGGGAGAGGTAAAGAGTGAGGGGGGCAGGGAGAGAGAGGGGGAATGAGGGAGGGAGGAAGGGGGAAAGGAGAGAGGGAGAGAGGGGTTAGGGAGAGAGAGGAAGGGAAGGAGAGAGGGAGAGAGAGGATGGGAGAAATGTGAGGAAGAGATAAAGAAAGAGAGGGGGCATTTACCTTCCTCAAACTGTACAAATCGGGAAGCATGAAAAAACATCAACAATTCTTCGCATCACAAAGGCACAATACAGCACCAGCGCGCAAGTTCTATTCGATCATCTGGAAATGACGTCACAGAAGAGTTTTATCTATGGCGCCGTCGAGATTACTTTTATATAGTAAAATATACTAAAATAAAATTAATTTATTACAATTAAACTACCCATCGAGATGAAACGAAACCTGTCCTATAACCTTCCCCATGTAATTATGTACTAAATTTCACGTTATTTGATTGTCTGGATCTTGAGTTATAAGGGGACAGACAGACAGACAACAAATGCGTCTTATAAGTGTATATATATATATATATATATATATATATATATATATATATATATATTTGGTATGACCATAAGACTATACAAATAGTCAAACGAGTTCAAGTATTATATATTTAAAAAAATGTTAATCATAATGAAGTTTTAAAACCTACATCAAAGTTACTGTTGCAATTTCAACTGACAGCTTACCGAGGCAAAAAAAAAAAGGGAAATTACCCGTGTATTTTTTTAAGTACTCTCCCCCTTTTCACAATTGGTATTGCACGATTAAATCGTTTATTATATTTTTATTTAATTTTTCAAAGACTAATAACCATTTTAATTGGGGGGGGGGGATTTTACGGTAAACAAATGAAAAAGAACAGCAAAAAAAGACCTTTTACAGTATTCAGATGACGTTGGATCTATTTTTAGCTGACACGATTCATGGCAATTTGTGGTAGCAATAATAAATAGTCTTCATAAACGAATGGTTTTGATTTATTGAATGCTTCCTGCTATAAATGGAAGGCGACACCTTTTGTTTATCTCCTCACCTAAACATCCGTGCCGTGCGCAACATTCTCTCTTCCCACCCCTCTCCAACCTCACCGGTCAGTGTGTATAGGAAAGTTAAAGGTGGACGGGGGTATGGAAGGGGGGGGGAGTATTACGACAGAAATATGGGAGCTGAAAAGCTCCACAAAAACCACCTTGAGTTGCTTAAATTAATCATTTTCTTATCAATTTTTTTTTTAATTTATTCCCATTTTTTTTTTTTTTTGTTATCAAGGCTAATCACGTGACTTTTGTTCCATGAGCGATTTCTATTGGATGAAAACTGAGGAAGTTTGTTGGCACAATACAGTTTTTAAAAACGCAGTGGCTACGGTTCGGTCCGACCGAACGCGTATTTTTTTTTTTTCGGGTACCAGCCTTACTTATTATTGCATAGCGGCCGAGTCGCTGCACTGAACTATATAACAACATAATTTTTTTTTTTTCAGAATTTTTTTTTTCAGGATTAGGGTTAGGGTTAGGGATAGGGTTAGAGATAGGGTTAGGGATAGGGTTAGGGATAGGGTTAGAGATAGGGTTAGGGTTAGGGTGTGGAGCAATATTATCTATGGCTGGTACCCTAAGTAAAAAAAATACGGGTTCGGTCGGACCGAACCGTAGCCACTGCCTTTTAAAAAACACTCTTTTCTCTTTCCCCCATCCGCTTTTTCCCATTTTAAATTTTTACTGATTAAAATTTAATTAAAATCATAATTGTTAACTACGCAAAAAAATTATTCTAGCATGACACCCGCCATTCCAAGACCCTTGATTCTTTTCTCAACGATCGTTTATTTCAAAGAAGTGGTTTTTTTTATAATGCTTCAAGAATGTTCCCTTCTTTATTTCTACAATGTAACAAAAAAAAATGATACGTTCAATATCAGCTTCCTCATTAAAAACTCACAACTTTATTTTATTATTCATTTCAACATAGTTATTTTTTTACCAGACTGAATAATTCATCAATCGAACTTTGTGTATGGTATTACATACGAATCTCTATTATCAGAGTATTATATTGTATTATTATAACACTGAACTTGTATTCATTATTTATCTTACGATGTAATATTGTTTTTCATTTTATTACATACATTGAAGATTAATAAATTATTATTAATAAATTATTATAATAGAATGTTTTATTCCATACCTTTACTGGCCATAGTTTCAAGATTATTATTTTATTTGATGGGCAAACGTAACGGAAGTTTTAAAAAAATATATTAAAATTTCGAACTTCTTTTTATAAATGAATTAAGAATTATAAAACATTGATTTAAATCTTAATAATTACGAAATATTTCTTTATTGTGTTCATTATCTTCCTAATAATTTTTTTTAAATATATTTTTATCTCAAAAATACTTTTTTAATTAAAATTTCCAAAAGATTTCCATGTGGAAAACTTTTTTTTTAATCTTTGAGGAGACAATTTAATTAAATTAAAGTTTAATTTTGTTTTGGTTTGTTTTTCCGTGTGTCTGTGTGAGTGTCTGTGTTCATGGGCGTATTCATAGGGGGGGGCAAAGGCCCCCCTTTACATTTAAAAAAATGTCATAACGTTGTTATTTGCCCCCCCCCTAGGAAATTTTTGCCCCCCCCCCCCCTGGAAAAATTCCTAGCGACGCCCATGTCTGTGTTGTGTGTGTATGTTACTCTGGAATTAAGGCAAGCAGCCTAACCAGCCCCGTAGTGTGGAAATTTTACAGCAGGGGCCAGGCATTCTACTGCAGGGACCAGCTAATACATTTTACTAAGTAGAACAAATAAGCAGGGGCAGACAAAACGCAGGGGGGTGGCCCCCCTGCCCCCCCTCCGCACGCTACGGGCCTGAGCCTAACTAATATTTAAGGCAAGTTAAACCCTTCCAATTTTTTTCATCTCTTACTACAGGGTCGTCCTTAGAAGGTGTGACTAGTACAACTACCCAAGTAAAATCTACAACCTGAACTTGCACAGTTAATTGTTTATTTATTTCAACGAATCTTGTGTTTACTTGAGTTATCTGAGACCTCATCGTGATCAATTGAATGCTTAATATAGAAGGGACATAATTAGAAAAATGACTACACGGATACAAGAAAAACAGAGTTACTTCCCACTATAAACAAAAGTAAAATCTAAAATTAAAAAAAAAACATTCCGCTGAAAGTTTTGGTTTTCATTTATTATTAAATTTAATGCATTCATTATAATTATTTTATATACTTCATATATAGTATTTACACGTAAAAGTTTACCACCCAGTGAGATTCACGTTGTATATGGCTATTACTTTCGCAGCTAAACCGTGCTCATATGTTTAGTTAGAATTTTTTTTTTTTTTTTTAATTTTGCTCGTCTGGCAATGCGGTGCTCGTATATCAAGGCATTATTTTGTTTTTAAAAATTGCTCTTCTTGAGAAACATGCGTAAATCGAGTTATTCTTAAAAGAGATTTGACTGTAATTCTTTTATTTTTTATAATAATAAAACCAACAATTTAGTCAAATTGAAACCCAAAGTAATTAACAGACAAAAAAATTATAATGGAAAACCACGTTTTTTTTTTTTGTAGTTCCTTAAACGGATTTATTCAATGTAAATGATTTATATAGAAACAAATATAAAAGTTCTAAGAAACCCAAGATTCACTATAATTTTGAAAATAAAACCCAAATACCCAAGATGACCCCAGAAAACCCAAGATTTTGGGGGGAAATCCAAGCATGTATTGCCCCGCTCTCCAGTCCACAATGATCCGCAGCAAATTTACACTCTCTGCTGTTTGGTTCGTCTGCACACAGAAGATGTAGCACAGAACTGTAACATAAAAACATCATTTTGTTAAAAACATTTCATAGACTAGTTTATTTGTAGGTTGCCGTTTCTTTCTTTTTTTATTTGTTCACTTTATTTATTGTGCGTTATCGTGCAATACGTTTAAAAGTCTTCATATAATTTTGGAATAAAGATAAAAGATTTGTTTGTCTACATTGGTCTGCGTACTTTTAACATCATAAATTGTTAAATTGTTCTATTGTACAAACAAAGTAATCAATCATTTAATTATTGCTGTATGGGAGGTGGGTAGCTTTGGAATATGTTTTAAACTAATGTCTGGGTGTCTGGATAAAATAGACTGACAAGTTCGTTTGATTATTTTAGTCAATATGGTAAAATACAAAAAAAAAAAAAATAGTCTAAGAACATTTATGGTTGTCTACGGAGACGGACTTTGATCTGGCTGAGGGCCGGGCTTGGAGAGAAAGTTAGGGCCCCCTTTAAGGTAAAGAAATAGTGAAAATACTATTAAAAACCTTAATGGACGTGAACGTCAATCAACAGGTCAATTAAGTCAGAGTCCATCCGTCCACTTACACTGGGTTATCCACACATGTGTACTGAAGTCCAATTTTTGTGGCGTCTTCCTTCAGAGTCAGTAGTGATCCAGACGTGCAGGTCTCCCTAGAAGACAAAACGGTTTTACACAATTCATGCATCACAATCACAAGTACTCACAACACTTAACGAGAGTTTACAGTAGTGGTCCCCAACCTTTTTTTCTAGCCACGGATATTTCAAAGTCTGATAATTTCACCTCGACCTTCTGGGGAGGGTAGTGAACGTTAATTATCTCTATTTCATATTGTTTTGATTTACAATGCCTGTGTAAATTTAATGCTCCTTGGGCGGCCTAGTACCATTCGATCTACGGACCGGCAGCGGTCCGCGGCCCGAGGGTTGGGGGGGGGGGGACCACTGGTTTACAGCCTCGGTACTTAAGCATAAGAGACTTTCTTTTTTTTTTTTTACAAAATACAATGACCGTATTTAACAGAGTCTACAATGAATAAAAAATTACAGCGGAAAAAAAAATGATACAACTGTTAACAATTTGATTTGATTTTTTTTAACAGCTAGCTATCATTATAATTATTGTTACTTTATTTAATCACACAGTCTTTAATATAAACATTGCATCGGTTTTGTCCTAAAGTAAAGGGAATGGCAACCGGTAGCATAAGAAGGGTTTTGTGGGCTGTTCGGCCTCTACATGGCGCCAAACTAGGAAGGGGCGCCAAAAGAACACTAATACATGTTTTAGTACTTTGAAGATTGGCACCAAAAAATGTGACTATCACAGGGCGCCATAATGGCTAGCTACGGCTCTGATGTGTAGGCCTAAAATTAAGTTACACTACACACTAAGCTACGGCTCTGATGTGTAGGCCTATAATTAAGTTACACTACACACTAAGCTGCGGCTCTGATGTGTAGGCCTATAATTAAGTTACACTACACACTAAGCTACGGTTCTGATGTGTAGGCCTATAATTAAGTTACACTACACACTAAACTACGGCTCTGACATGTAGGCCTATAATTAAGTTATCCTACACACTCTACGAGACATTTCACGAGATCATTTTCATAAAAATAAGTCAATGAATTAAATAATTTAAACTACTCACAATTTCGGTAAACCCAGCGCGTGGACCAAAATGACGTTCATAGCCGGGACCAAACTGGCATTTAAATTTGGCAGCTCGTACTGAGCAAAGTAGCTGCAATAAATAAAGGAAGCAAGAATATTTAAAAAAAAATAATTAGTCATTGTTATTCATGCCGATGTGGTTTAATTTAATAAATAAGTAAAAAAGAAAAAGTTCCCTTGTAGGGCCATAGAGCCAGATGAAGTGTAGAATTTATTTGTTATTTGTAACCTCAACATATGAAGGGATTGTGTGGTTAGTATAACGCCCAGCCGACTTTACTTCACCAACTCAAGTCTGGTGCCCAGTTAAAGCTGTGTGGACTTGTGGGACTTTAACCAACCTTCTCTAAGAACTGAAAAAAATTCCTTTGGTTTTTCACTGAGGATCGAACCCAGGACTCTCAGAAAATAAGTGGAGTGGGGTGGGGTGGGGGGGAGTTGGTTTTTGTAAGTTAAAGTAATATTTCCCTCGCCCTGATGTCTACAATTTTTCTACCTTTCTTGCCTATGTAATATAGAGGCCTGTGTAATATAGAGGCCTGTGTAATATAGAGGCCTGTGTAATATAGAGGCCTTTGTAATATAGAGGCCTTTGTAATATAGAGGCCTGTGTAATATAGAGGCCTGTGTAATATAGAGGCCTTTGTAATATAGAGGCCTGTGTAATATAGAGGCCTGTGTAATATAGAGGCCTGTGTAATATAGAGGCCTGTGTAATATAGAGGCATTTGTAATATAGAGGCCTGTGTAATACAGAGGCTACTTATCCTTGATATTCAAAGATTGAATTTTTCATGGAGGGAATCGCATGGACTAATGTTGGGTAAATACTGAGTTAAAGTAAAAACAGATTTTGAATCTTTACCTGTTTTTTCTGTATGCTGGTTTATCTGGGTTTGAACCATTCACCATTAGTGTAACGTTTCCTTTAGCTGAGGTTGCTAACTGTTGACATATTGGTTATTGATTAAATATAAAAAAAAATATGTACTGTAAATATTACAGGATATCATAGACATTTATCCCCGGCTCTGCAGACATTTTTTGTCATCCCCAGGCACTGGTTTTTTTTTTCTTAAATCGAGCAGTAATAACAAGGTTCAGCATACAGGAGATACTCTATTTAAGATTTATTTTTTAATGTTCCTATGTTCGCTCTCTCTCTCTCTCTCTCTCTCTCTCTCTCTTTCTCTCTCTCTCTCTCTCTCTCTCTCTCTCTCTCTCTCTCTCTCTCTCTCTCTCTCTAACCGTGATTTTTTATTTGTATTGGAAATAATTGGAATGTATTTTAACACATACACACACATACTCACACACATGTTCGATGGTTGGAAGATAAACATATAGACGGATAGGTTCAATTATTCTTCGACTAGCTGACTGACTTACGTGCAGACAGATTGATATACAGGCATTTAAATGGAAGGGTGATTGGACGGGCAGAAGAATCGATAGATGATTGGTCAGATGGACGGATACATATGGATGGATGGATGGCTACATATGGATGGGTGAATGTAGATGTATGGGGTAATACAGTTGGATGGGTAGATATATATGGATGGGTGGATATAGATGGATGGGTAGATATAGATGGATGGGTGGATACAGGTGAATGGGTGGATATAGATGGATGGGTGGATTCAGGTGAAGGGTGGATATAGATGGATCGGTGGATATAGATGGATGGGTAGATATAGATGGATGGGTAGATATATATGGATGGGTGGATACAGATGGATGGGTGGATACATGGATGGGTGGATATATGGATGGGTGGATATATATGGATGGGTGGATATATGGATGGGTGGATATATGGATGCAGGCACGCCGAGAGGGGGGCAGGCGGGGTCATTGCCAGGGGGCCCGCATCTGTAAGGGGGCCCGGCCGCCCCGACCATGTCAATTTTTTCACGATTCATTGTTTATTAAGGGGCCCGCAATGATGTCCTGCCCTGGGGCCCGTGTTGGCTCTCGGCGCCCCTGTATGGATGGGTGGATATATGGATGGGTGGATATAGATGGATGGGTGGATACAGGTGAATGGATATAGATGGATGAATTGATGGATGGTAAAAAAAACAGACAGTTAAAAAGAAAGACAAATGGACGGCGTTTTTTTTTCGGCGTGGCGACTCGGGTAAACGCCCCTGAATATAAGGGTTTGGACACGCCTTTGGATATGAGGGTTTTGACACAATCCACTGTCTACAGTTACGGCTCATGGCTCTGTGCTTCGGCCCGTGCATTCAAAAGAAATGGTAAACATGTGTGTGCATGTAGTCTGCTAAATAGATATCATAAAGATATTAGACACAGATGCATTGCTCGTGTGACTTAACCGCTTTTGAAGCACTGGACCAAAAACCATGAATAGCCCCATCTGGACATTCCGAATCACTCGGACAGACTGTGTAGTTGATGCCAGGTGGATTCACCTGACCACACCATTCTAACGTGTCGGCCAAATAACCGATCAGTGTATCCTCCAGAGTGATAAACGTGGCTACTTCCTTTGCATATAAGTGTGCCAGGTGGTATGTACCTGACCAGAACATTATCTATGGAAAGAAAATGCAAAAAAAAAATAATAATTAGATGTGTAAGATCAGGGCAGAGGCGTAGCTAGGGGGGCGGGGTACATATGTCCTCGGGCGCTACTCACAATGGGGCGTCAAATTTATATTTTACATATAATATTTTATGATTTTCGAATGGGGGGGGGGCGCTAAAAATGTATTAAAAAGGTATTGTGCCCCGGGCGCGAGTTAAACTCGTTACGGCACTGGATCAGGGGCACAGAAGAAAATGTTGGCGAATATCCAAGGGTTTAAAATTGGGCTCTGCTTGGGCCCCCTAAATATTCTGGGGTCCTGTGTGCGCACTCACTGCACCCTCTTTATAAAATCCGCCTCTGTATAACATAATCGTTTATACATTTTTACATTCAATTTTTATTATCCAGCTTTAGAACCCATTTTTTTTCATTATCCTACTCAGCGTATTCATTATACTCATCCTCTTTATCATCCATTGACCAGATTATGATAAATTGTGTCCTATCATTCCCCCCCCCCCATCATAATCAAATGTCCCTTCGTCACCACCACGACCATTACAAAACATCAATATCATCCTCCATATCATCTATAATATCATCAAATAACTCCACCATAGACATCATAATAATTTCCCCCATCATCATAATTGTTACACTCACAAGCATCATAAACCATCCCCCCATAATGAATATGTGCGTTAAAATCATCATTCGTCACTTAACCACTTAGTGCAACTTCCGCACCCAAAAAAAATGACATTGTCTTTTGAAATTGGCATTAATTGAAGGCAGTACAGGTACTTATTTGAATAATATATTTGTAATTTAATTGGTAGAGATGTTTACTCATATATCGGCACATTCTGTGATCTTAGTTTCAAGGTAGAACACCGGTAAATACAGTAACATTGTTTTCAATTTTTTAACCGCTTTCTTAACTCAAAACTTCTGTTTATTTATTTCGGAAAAATGTTGTAATTCATTTTCAAGGCACTTTTAAATGATATATTATCTAGAAATTTAGCAAACATGTACTTGCTCCACAACAATGCACGGTTCAATAATTAATTTAGCAATTACTTAATTATGATTTTTTTTCACAAATATGAATAAAAAGAAATTCTCATAACTAATCAAGGGATATAGCCGTGACGAACGACACTAATAAATGGGCTACTTCCCTTGCATCAATAAAAATACATGTTTCAGCTCGACATTACAGTGTACTGGTATTTCAACGCCCTTCTTTCATCCCCACCATAGCCGATAGTGCTATGGCCTTGGAGGCACCACGGGAGAAATATCGGGAACTTGAGCCAAGACCTGAAAAATCTCCTTGGTCCTCACCGGCGATCGAACCAGGTACCTTCAGGTCGACAGTCAAGCACTTTACTACCGCAAGACCGTTCGTCGCCCTACGCAGCGCTTTAGCCCGTCCCACAAACTCCCCATTGGAAGAGATGACTGGACTGTTTTTACTCGGTTGACGCTATGCCATTAGACGCAAAACATTTTATTGGTATGGAGCTAATATATTTCCTACTTGAAAAATTGTTTCCTATACGAACGTTTTTCCACTGCCGCTTGGACCGTCCAGATAACACATACACACGCACGCACACGCACATACACGCACACAATATATATATATATATATATATATATATATATATATATATATATATATATATAATGGAAATAAGCTGCAGGAAAAAATAACAGTTATTTCCCTTTATGTCGTTAGCCAAAGAAAATAATTTATTTTGTTTGTTAGTTTTGATAATAAGATTTAAAAATGACTTACTTTGTTTTCAGGCAAAACCTGTTTAGCAGCTTCGAAAAATGGTAGGTATGAAGACGCAGGGACATTGCAGGGTCCTTTGTAGGCGAAGGCGCTAGAGAATTTTGTCCATATCTCGTGACAGGGAGTAGGAACTCTTAAAAATAATGCCAATGTTGTTATTATGTTGTTATTATGTTGCTATTATGTTGTTATTATGTTGCTATTATGTTGCTATTATGTTGCTATTATGTTGGTATTATGTTGTTATTATGTTGGTATTATGTTGCTATTATGTTGCTATTATGTTGTTATTATGTTGCTATTATGTTGTTATTATGTTGCTATTATGTTGCTATTATGTTGTTATTATGTTGTTATTATGTTGCTTTTTTCTAATTGTTGCATCGAGTGTATGGAATATATATTTTTGTGATTTCTAGCTTGCAATGTACAATATTTTGACTTTGCTAGTGTGAGTACCAATGTTATTCACAGAAGCAGATTTAGCCGCAGGCGCATATGACGCTCGCATTGAGCTCCGACTTAGAACTCCATGTCCTGCTCCCACCACCCACACACACATACATACATTCACACTTTGTATTTTATTTTGCCCGTATCTTTTTTTTTTTTTAAAGAAAGGAGGGCTGAGGGGAGGAGGAGGGGGGGTAAAATTCAGCTTTTAATCCGACTCTGACAATTGGTGATTCATCTGAAGAAAATGCAGATTCTATTTTTTTTTATAAAAATATTTACTGTATAGTTTTAATTTTAAATAAAAATATACATTTTAGCAGTGGGAACAAAAGGCGCAGAAAGTAGGGTGGCAGTACGGGGCGTCCAGTAATCTAGCTAGGTATGAAATGACTAACGTTGTGGTGCAACACGGGCCGTTCAGTAATCTAGGTATGAAATGACTAACGTTGTGGTGCAACACGGGCCGTTCAGTAATCTAGGTATGAAATGACTAACATTGTGGGGCAACACGGGCCGTTCAGTAATCTAGGTATGAAATGACTAACATTGTATGTGTGCACCGGCGGCGGAACGAAATATTTTAAGGGGGGGGGCAAGCCAAAATTCAAGGGAGGGGGGCTCCGCCCCCTTGAAAATTTAAGGAGGGGCAAAACAAAATATGACCGAAAGACAAATTTTACCCCCTAAATGCAATAATAGAATATAATAGTTCTGTGGCAAGTATTTAATCGATATTATTAAAAAATAATATATTTAAAAAAATAAAAATGAACATTGAACACTTCTGTCGACAACTGATTCGTAATGTCAGTTTGTTTACAAATTTAATAGTGAACATAGATCAGAAAATTACTGATAATTATCATGAATGATAATGAATATGAAACCGGAAACGGGAAACTCAATAAATAAAAGTAATTTATGAAAAGATAATAAATAATTGTATTTTCTTTAAAAATTACATTTGCCGCATTCGGTAGATGGCAATACTTCTCTATACTTATAAGACGCATTTGCTATCTGTCTGTCTGTTCCCTTAAAACTCAAGATCCAGACAACCAAATAACGTGAAATTTGGTACACGCAGTGGCGCAACCGGGGGGGGGACGGGGGGGCCGGGGCCCCCCCCCCGGACAAATCATCAATACATAATTTACGTTATAAAGTTACAAAAAAGACTGTCAAACTGTCAAACTGTCTTTTTTCAATATGTCAACCCCCCCCCCCCCCCATTTTTTACTGGTTGCGCCACTGGGTACACGTACACAAAATTACATGGGGAATGTTCTTAAACAGGTTTCGTTCCATCTTAATGGGTACTTTAATTGTAATTAATTATTTTGGATATCAAAGACATGAAAATTGGCAAACTTTTACCCCGATTTCAGGTTTTACGAGCTTCTCTCCCACATAGCTAACTTACTATAAATATGATCGGTACAGGGAACCAAATATCACATTACTAACTACATTATTACATTCCATTCCTTCATCCATAGGAATTGTCATCTTTTGCCACAGTCATGCCTAAAAGAGAGAGAGAGAGGGAGGGAGGGAGGGAAAGAGGGAGGGGGAAAGAGGGAGGGAGGAAGTGGAGTGAGAGGGGGGAGGGAGGGAAAGGGGGAGAGAGAGGGGGGGAGAGAGAGGGAGGGAGGGAGGGAAATAGGGAGGGACGGAGGGAGAGAGAGGGGGGAGGGAGGGAGAGAGGGAAAGAGGGAGGGAGGGGAGGGAGAGAGAGGAACTGCCAAAAATGTTTTGTATCACATTGCTTTAAGATAAATGTACCCTTTTATTGCATGCAAATAAACCCTTTTTTACGCGTCTTATTTAAATCTTAATTAAACGTCAAATTACGCTTCTTAAATAAACAGAAAACATTATTTTAAACCCGGGCAAAGCCGGGTACTTGCAACTAGTTTTAAAATATGACAAAACAACTCTTAATAATGTGATTACTGTAAAATGTCAATTAATTATAATATCTTTCAAATATTAAATTTAAGAAATAAATCAAATGAATTATGAAAATGAAAATGATACATATAAACTAAAATGAATTACAAAGTTAAAAAAGTAAAAATTTTAGGGGGGGGGGGGCAGACTGGAAATTCAAGGGGGGGGGGGTGCCGCCACCCCTTAAAAGTTTTAGGGGGGCGGCTGCCCCCTGCTCCGCCGCCAGTGTGTGTGTGTGTGTTGTGTGTGTGTGGTGTTTGGTGGGTGTGGTGTGGTGTGTGGTGGGTGTGTGGTGTGTGTGGGTGTGTGTGGGTGTGTGTGGTATGTGGGTGTGGATGTGGTGTGTGTGTGGTGTGTGGGTGGGGTGTGTGGGGTGTGTGGTGTGTGTGTGGCACAGGGCCGGCCATTGTTTTAAATGTTTCGCACTTTACACATGTTCTAGTTTTTTTTTCAATTCATTCATACCTGGCACCAGTGTTCACACTGTAGGCTGTGCAAATCCACAAACTATTTTTCAATCTTTCGTGAACACAAAGCTGTACACATGATTTTGTCAAGTAAGCCTGTTTACACTGTTATATGGTGCGCACAAAAACACACCGACATACTTTCATTCCATAAGCTGCTTAGTCAATTCACTTTGCCTAGAGCCCTAGATACTTAAGAGAAAGCCTTGCATGGGACTGGTAGAGGGAACCTTAAAAGTAATTAGTACACAACACCGACACAATTGATCTTGGGAAACTTGCAATTAACTGAGATAATCAAAACAACATTACCAGTGCTGATAACGAAACCAACAATGGCAACACTAAATCATTTCTGGTGTCACCTGGGAAGCAAGTCTGTGTAGCGTGTTTTGTCGTAATCATTACAGCGGCCTATGATGACCTCCTCAACATCAGGTGTGGTGCCCAGGCAGGTCACGTGGTCCAGAAACAGGCCAGTCAGAACTAGTGTCCACATGTTCAGTTTATTGTTTGTTTACCTTTTAGAAGCAGTTGTAGATTAAAATACAATAAGAATATCTTTCTACCTGTCCTTCTGTATCTGTCAGTATATCTATTCGTCTGAATGCCCTTATGTAATGTAATATCTGTATATCTCTATACTTATAAGAGGCATTTGTTGTCTGTCTGTCTGTCTGTCTATCTGTCTGTCTGTCTGTCTGTTCCCTTATAACTCAAGATCCAGATAACCAAATAATGTGAAATTTGTTACACATACACATAATTACATGGGGAAGGTTATAGGACAGGTTTCGTTTCATCTCGATGGGTAGTTTAATTGTAATTAATTTTTTTTTTATTTTAGTATTTTACTATATTAAAGTAATCTCGACGGTGCCATAAATAAAATTCCTCTGTGACGTCATTTCCCGATGTTCGAATAGAACTTGCGCGCTGGTGCTGTATTGTGCCTTTGTGATGCAAAGAATTGTTGATGTTTTTTCATGCTCTCTGATTTGTAAAGGAATGAAGAAGGATTTTAGAAGAAGTGTGAAGCCATAATAATAAGTATATATATATATATATATAAATATATATATATATATATATATATATATATATATACAGAGAGAGAGAGGGGGGGAGGGAGAGAGAGATAAAGAAAGAGAAAGAGAGAGATGGGGCAGGAGGAGAGAGAGGAAAGGAGGGAGGGAGGAAGGGGGAAGAGAGGGGGGGAGAGAGAGAGATGGAAAGGAGAGGGAGGGAGAAAGGATGGAGAGAGGGGTTAGGGAGGGAGAGAGGGAGGGAAGGAGAGAGGGGAGAGGATGGAAGAAATGGGAGGAAGAGATAAAGAGAAAGAGGGGGCAGGGAGGAGAGAGAGGGAAGGAGGAGGGGAGGGAGGATGGACGGTGGGAGAGAAGGAGGGGAGAGGGAAGAGAGGGAGATGGGAGAGAGGGAGGGAGAGGGAGGGAGAGGGAGGGAGGGAAAGGGAGAGAGGGGGAGGGAGGGAGAGAGAGAGAGATGAAGCGAGAGAGGGGGTAGGGAGAAAACAGAAGGTAAACAGAAAACCTTATTTTAAACCCGGGCAAAGCCGGGTACTTGCAACTAGTTATTTATATGCAACTATGTCTGTCTTTCTATCTATTTATACACCTAACTATCTATCAAATCATCAATAAATGTATCTATCAATCGGTTTTGTAAGCGCTCGACTGTCGAATTGAGAGCCCCCGGGTTCGATCTCCGGTGAGAACCAAAAGGAAATGTTCATGTCACGGTGAAGTTTTCTCCATGTCCCCCGTGGAGCCTCCGTGGCCATTGCACTATAGGTTATGGTAGGAATGAAAGAATGGCACCACTAAAAACAGCCCCCTTATAGGCACTCCACAGATCAATCTGTATAAATCAAAGCGTCAAACAATCTATACATTTATCCATTCAAACAACACAGAGAAAATGTGAAATAGGAGAGGAGAAAAGTTGAACCGTTTAACAGTATACCCTTTTAATTTTAATAGCATTCATTAATCATATTCTCGCATCGGTTTCAACATCCTTTAATCGTTTTTTAAACCATTGTATTATAATAACTGAACTGTTTTTTTCTTAATAACAAGCAAGCTCTCATTCTTAGCTAAACATATCCACGTGTGTAGCTAACATTTTCTTCATGATAAGCTAACCATTTCCACATAGCTAAATATTTCCTCTTATAGCGAACCAGTTCCTCATTTCTAGCTTAATATTTCCAGATTATAGCTAACCATTTCCTCTTTTATAACTAACTATTCCCTCATTTTCACCTTACCATTCCCTCATTTTAACCAACCATTCCCTCATTTTTAGCTAACCATTCCCTCATATAGCTTTAATTTTAAAAAAAATATACATTTTAGCAGTGGGAACAAAAGGCGCAGAAAGTTGGGTGGCAGTACGGGCCGTTCAGTAATCTAGGTATGAAATGACTAACATTGTGGTGCAACACGGGCCGTTCAGTAATCTATGTATGAAATGACTAACATTGTGGTACAACACGGGCCGTTCAGTAATCTAGGTATGAAATGACTAACATTGTGTGTGTGTTGTGTTGTGTGGTGTGTGTGTTTGTATGTGTGTGTGTTTGTATGTGGTGTGTATGTGTGTTTGTGTGTTTGGTGTGTGTGTGTGTTTGTGTGTGTGGTGTGTGTGTTTGTGTGTGTGTTTGTGTGTGTTATTGTGTGTGTTTGTGTGTGTATTTGTGTGTGTGTTTGTGTGTGTGTTTGTGTGTGTGTTTGTGTGTGTGTTTGTGTGTGAGGTATGTGTGTGGTGTGTGTGTGTATTTCCAGATTATAGCTAACCATTTCCTCTTTTATAACTAACTATTCCCTCATTTTTACCTTACCATTCCCTAATTTTAACCAACCATTCCCTCATTTTTAGCTAACCATTCCCTCATTTTTAGCTAACCATTCCCTCATTTATAGCTAACCATTTCTTCTTTTATAACTAACTATTCCCTCATTTTTACCTTACCATTCACTCATTTTAAAACTAACCATTCCCTCATTTTTAGCTAACCATTCCCTCATTTATAGCTAACCATTTCCTCATTATAGCTAAACATTTCCTCATTTGTAGCGTACCATTTCCCTATTATCGCTAACCATGTCTTCATTTAAAGTTTAATATTTTCTCATTCATGATACTCTTGTTTTTTATACTATTAGGCAGCCCCTCTACTGATGCTACGTTGTCTATATAGAGCAGGGCAATCAGGATCGTCAAGTGGTCTTTTGCATCTTAAGGGCTACGGGGACCCTGCGCTTTAAAGTCATTACAATTAGTGACGTAGCGAGCTTAATTCGCGCCCAGGGAACAATACCTTTTTAGTGTCCCCCCCCCCCCATTCGAAAACCAAATAATATTACATGTATATGTAAAATATACCATTTGGCTCCCCTTTGTGAGTAGCGCCCGGGGCATGATGCCCCCTTGCAATCCTCGATTTAAGAAACAGTGCCGTGGCTGAAAATCAATTTCTGCAGAGCTGGGGATAAATGTCTATGGTTTCATCCCCGGCGAGGAGGAAATTAGCTAAAGCATAGCCGGGGATATCCCCGGCATCTCCGGCGGTAAATCGAGCCCTGCCCCCTTGCCCCCAACCTCGCTACGCCACTGATTACAATACATTCGAAATTAAAATTTCATTTCCCTAGGCACTTTGTTATTTCGCTATTATAATAGAACAAATCAACGTACCTGACTTTAGCACTTGCATATGTAACAACCGAAACAACAGCCCGTGAAAGATTACTGAAATTTCACGCGGGTGTTGTGTCTATGTCTGAGCATATGAGATGGTATTTATATACAAGGAAATTATATCGTTTGCAATTTTCCCCATGCAAATATCGGGAATTGCCACAGAGTAAAAAAGATTAAGCAGTGGTTCTAAATTTTTTTTTAGATGCGAGACCCATTAAGAAATCATGTCAGTGTCCGCATGTAAATAAAACAAAAAAGGATGAAATAATAGCTAACATCAATTGTCTGTAACCTCTGATAACTCATTCTCCAAAAAAGAAATGTGGCGACCCACTTCAAATCAGCTTGCGACCAACCAGTGGGTCGCCAACCCCCAGTTTGGGAGCTGTTCGTCTAAAGACATGACTTAAAAAAAATGCACATACACGATCGGTTATTTACATTTATATACTCCGTCAGATGACCTAGTTAAACTTAACACTGTGATTCAACAGATGTATCACTTTCTCGTGTGTTGATTCTCACTTCTGGAAACACAATGGAGTGGTTTTTTTTTTCTGAAATATCAAACTGTTCGAAAATCTGGCAATACTTCTGGCTTGTGTTGCTTTCTCCAATATCTTCATATTAAAATAAATCATATTTGAGAAAAATCTGTTAATTGCTAAAAAAAAAAATAATAAAAGTCGTACGCAAAAGTTTTTTTTTTTATATTTTTGGACTTTCAGATTTACGCTTTGGTTGTTGTCAATTTTTTTTTTTGTATTCAGCTTTTGTTATTTAACAGAATTAAACCTTTTTTTTTTCAATTTTTTTTTTGTTTACAATTTACACACTTTAGAAAAATACTGCCAATACTAAATGTCTGTCCCTTTTATAATTACAAAAATCAAACCAATCCACCACTTAGCATGCAGAAACGCTGGCAATGACCGTCTCTTGCCAATCTTTAGCCCATGATAACTCTAACTACACTTTCTCCTATTGGTAAGCCATTTTAGTGCCAACTCCCCCTATTCGAATTGGTGTTTCATAGGAACCGTTTAACTCTATAAAAATAACACCTGCGAGAAAAAAAACCCTCTGCAACCGAACTTCATAATATGTTGATTATTATGTCATTGCAGCGGAAACATATACAGAGATCGCGAAATCTAGATACCGGGAAATTCCGACCGGAGGGGGCTCGTTATTAATCCCCTAAAGACATAAACCTGTGTGGCGACAGAAAAATATCTTCAAGTATTTCAGCACAATGAGCATTCTACGTATATTCTAGCTCAATTAGCAAATCACCGACGAAAAATCGCAACTCTGGCTCTTGTGATGAAGAAAGTTTCGCCCCTTATACTTTTATATTATGCTGCGAAATTAAATAAATAAAAATATTAACAATATATTAAATCAGATATAGATATCACATGATATCAAGCAGTCGATATGACAAAAAATGTATGTGGAAATGTCATATAAATGTCAAAATTTATGCCTATAAAATATTAGGTTCAATGCCATAATAAGTCTTATGATCACATGAGATACGGAGCCAGATGGTATTAAGTCTACTTGCCTATGTGGTTCTTATACATGTTACAGTGCTTTCTTTGTGCCGGTACGCACCTGTACGGCGTACCGGCACCTTTTTCAGTGTGGGGAAAAATTATTACTTTTCTTGTATTCTAACGTTTATTATTAATTTATTATATTTTTAATTTGTTAAAATTGAATTATTTTAAAATTGCGCGCAATAAGAATTAAAATATAAAATGCGAAACTGCGAACTGGTAGTTAAAAGTTAGGCAATCCATCACTGAGTACCTGCACCTATTTTTTTTTTACAAAATAAGCACTGGTTACATATATATATATATATATATATATATATATATATATATATATATATATATATATATGCTAATGTCTTTAATAGTAAATTAATTGAAGTTCCCTTAGCCCTAAATGGCCATCTGGTCAGATGAAAGTGTAGATTCTATCTATCATTTGTCTTTAGCAGTGCTCGATTTAAGAAAAAACCAGTGCCGGGGATGAAAAAAAAAATTCTGCAGAGCCGGGGATAAATGTCTATGGTTTCATCCCCGGCAGGGTTGAAATTAGCTCAAGCAGAGCCGAGGATGACAGTTCTCAGCGCCGGGAATATCCCCGGCGGTAAATCGAGCCCTGGTCTTTAGTGGAGGGCAAGATCAATTCTTCACCAACAGTGACATGTTTTTTTGGGGGGTTTTTTTGGCCTTAGCAATAAGGTAAGCCACCAAAATATGATTATCTCAGTGCATTCTCATTCAATGATGTGGTGGCATAGTTTTGAAGGTTTCATTGCCCTATCAAGGAGCCGATCTCCGTAAACTATGCAGAGTGGGTCAAGTATGGAGATCACGTGTCCGGATAATGGAAAAGGTAATAATTTAATGTTTCTTTTGCGGCCCGGTACCATTTGATCCCGGGGTGGGCGGCTGGGCAGTGGCGTAGTTCGGGGGAAACAAGGGGGCATCATGCCCCAGGCGCTACTCACAAAGGGGCGCCAAATAGTATATTTTACATATAATATTATATGGTTTTTGAATGGGGGGGGATGGTGCGCTAAAAAAAGATATTGTGCCCCTGGCGCGAGTTAAGCTCACTACGCCAATGAAGCTGGGGTAGACCAATCAGAACGTTGTACGTCTAATATTAAGGATTATATCACAGGTATTACGTGTTCTCCCAATGAAAAGGATACCCATATGAACAACACACACCTGTATGTGAATGACACGTAAATGTTTTTGCGTTTTTTATTTATTTAAAACACCGATTGAAACTGTAGTCGTTTTTTAAGCCTATGACTTCTAGTCTACTATAAAAAAAATCAGAAAAATCAAATCATAACTTATCATTGGAGGTTTTTTTTGAACGTATCAATGAACTACTGGTATTCAAGATATCAGTAGCTACAGAGCCGTAATGGTTGGTCAAACTCCCCAAAGCATCAAAAATAAACTCCCCCCCCCTACTTTCTGCTCTTCAATCTGTGAAATGAAGGGATAAACCAATTCATGTTAGATGAAAAGAAGGACACCATAAAAACCGTCCCATTAGTGGTTTATAGGATCTAAGAGATTTCATCTCATCCTTACAGGGACTTCATACACTCTCTTAGATATCCGGCCTATTCTATTACATAGATTGTAAATTTAAAAGTAGATTTTGATTAACTAAAGAGCAAAATTTAAGTGCTAAAAAAATATGAGCATAAATATATAAAGTATATAGAATATTTTTTTTCCAAAAAATATACATCAATTTTGAAATTGTTGTCAGATTCCAATTAATTGTTAATCAATTCACAGAATGATCTTTTTTTTTAAGAAAAGAATGACGTTGTTGACGTCATAAAGTCATAACATACACACACACACAAACATACACACACACACACACCCTTTCCCCAACTGTCAAACTATTTCAGACTATTTCCTTTCTATGTTGCTGACATAATAAAAGGATGAGCCATTTCATATATAGATTACTCCACTATTACTGCGAGGCTAAATAAAGAATGCTATGTCCACACTATTAAGACAATGATTTTATTTTAGCGTCCTTTAACACCAAACTCGGCATGACGATGACAATGGGTCTTCTTCATGGTGACTGGTCATAGTTGTTGGCGTGTTGCTGGCGATTTGAAAATCTTTTACAACAAGATCATCGAAAAGTCATTTAAAAATATAAAAAAACAGCACTGTGCTAGGGTTAATTAATCAAATTTGGTTTTTCATAAATACGGAATACGTTCATTGAAAACACGTTTACATTTTAAAGTTTTCCGTTATTTTATTTTTTTATTTAAATATTGAAATTTTCAAAAATTTGCTTTACAAAGTTTGATTTTTCTTTTTTTTCGTTGTGTTCAGCTCTCAAAAAACAATTTAATTAGTTAATTGAGGAATCAAGTCTTTTTTTTTTAAGTGTTAATTTTGTTATTGTTTTGTTGTTGTTGTTTATTTTCCCTTCGTTTTGTGTTCATTTTTTTAAATCAAAAATATTTTTTTTAATAAAAAAAAACACACTGTGACAACTGATATGATGTTTTTATTTTATGCCGTTTTATTTTTTATTATTTGAGAGGGAAGTTACACTACCACACACCAACATTGAGTGAGAAGTAACACTACCACACACCAACATTGAGCGAGAAGTAACACTACCACACATATCCGTAACCATGACCGTAAGACTTTTTTCCCTCCATTTTCTCTTTTTCATCCTGTGAAAAGATTGGGCAAAACAATCAAAGTATTGTCAACCAATAGATTTGGGCGAAACAATCAAAGTATTGTCAACCAATAGATTTGGGCGAAACAATCAAAGTATTGTCAACCAATAGATGGGTTTGTATTTCCGTATAAATGGGATGGCTGGCAATGCTCCTACTAATAAAGTAGCTATCTTGTCGTCCGTGTGGGGAAGCCGTTCTATAAATAATCTATGACGTCCCGATGGTACATTTTTTTTTTTTGCAGAATGGGAGCGCCGTCGCTATAAATAAAAAAATCCTCTATGACGTCATTTCCCGATGGGTGCTGTATCGTGCCTTCGTGCTACAAAATGGCATAATAAATTAGTTATTTTTAGCGCATTTTCTAGAAAAAATGCGCTATTGTCCCCGTTTTGTCTGTCCGTCTGTCATCACCCTAGATCTCAGCAACCATAAGTCCTAGACCCATGATGTATATACTATTTTGTAGGTCTTGGCCTGCCATGTGTGCATCAAAAGTCCATTTCGCGATCTGACCTCTGAGGGCGAGGAATCAGTGTTTTTACCGTTTTTTTACTATAGAAGCTATATTAATAATTATGTCATTTTTATGGTCCCATTCTACACCTTATACGTTCAATAACTCATTCATTTGGTGCGAAATACTGTAGCACGTAGTTTCAGGCGCAGTAGAGTATTCTTTCCTTAGTTACAATAATTTTATTTTCGAAAAATACTTAAGAAACTCATCAAATCATAATGAAATAGTAAGAATATTACCTTGTCATTGGGTTCTGACTTCTGAGCTATATTGAAAGTATCAGAGCTATATCTTTTCGGAAAGTGGTCTAAAACTGGTGCCCAATTCCGTTACTGTGTACTATATTTAGCACCAGTAATTTCCCTTGATTTAGACAAGATTTTGATCTATTCGCCATACATATTTAATTTTATTGATCATGAAACTCATCAAATGAAATAGTAAGCTTGGTTTCTGAGTTAAATTGAAAGTATCAGAGCTATGCAACAATTGACGGAGTTTTCGGACGATTAAATAACTACAATTTAGAATGTTTTCAATTATGAGTCCCCATTTCAGTGACCACAAATCACTTGTAGTTAGATTTAAGGCAAATATTTACTGAAAGCAAACATACGTACTGATACATAACACGAAAATGCGCTAACACGTCCTGTGTCCAGAATTATTTTACTTGTTTACTTTTCAGTACATTTTTATAAAAAAAAACTTATATTTAATGCTTTGTTTTGATTTTAACACGAACATACATTTTAAATGTATTTTAGCTACAATAATCTGTTCATGCTCTTTAGTGCCACTTCGAGGACATAGATATACTTTTCTTTTGTATATAGACTGTTATCGCGCTCAAATATATCTATCACCATTTTTAACTCCAACTGCGTGCCTACTAGCCGTCCGGGTACCGGGTTTTTGTTTGCTAGTTCTTTATATAATCTTCGAAGACGGTGTGCAGCTAAGACATGTGGATGTGCGCAACGAAAGGCTTGGGCCATTGAGCATTCGAAAATAAAAAAAAAAAAATTGTAATGTGTGTGTGTAAGCACACACGCGCTCGGTGAGGGAGGCGTGCGCACACATGTGCACAGCATAGAAGGAATGCTGCTGATATGTCAACACGGGGATTCTTTAATAACGGGTGTTATGTTAGACTCAGGAAAGATGAGAATGGTGGCATGTCTTGGTCCAACGTCATTCTTGTCAGCACTTTTTAGACAGTTATGTTGTGTCCACAATACAGTCATATCATGGCTATGGCTGTGGAGGTATGACAGAGATCTTTACTGACTGACTTTCATGGCGATTCGAACTCGTTACCCTCAAGTGCAGTTATTAATTATGTGAGGACCCTAGGCAGAAACTTTTAGAGATGTTGGGGGGGGGGGGCCAAAGTAGAAACTTCCAAAGATGATTGGAGGCGGGGGCTATGGACATACTTGGACATACTTTCACAAATGTTTGGGGGGCCTAGGCAGGGCCGTTTTAAGGTCATCGTAGGCCCTAGGCACTTTCAAAGTCGTAGGCCCTCCCTGACATCACTTAAAATATTTTTCAAGATAAAAACGTATCTTAGGTCAACGATGGTACAAACACGACTATCCTCCCTGGCATTACTTTCAATTGAAAAGGATTTGATGAGGGAAATGACATTTGAGGACGTCATATGTGACTTTGCACAGTGCCTACTGTGCCTAGTTGATAAAGTGGCGAAGGGCCTAGGCATAAACTTCCAGAGATGTTTGGGGGGCCCAAAAACTCCCAGTGATATTTGGGGGGCCCAAAGTTAAAACTCACAGTGATGTTTGGGGGGCCCAAAGTTGAAACTCCCAGTGATTTTTGGGGGGCCCAAAGTTGAAACTCCCAGTGATGTTTGGGGGCCCAAAGTTGAAACTCCCAGTGATGTTTGGGGGGCCCAAAGTTGAAACTTCCAGGGAGTTTGGGGGCCCTAGTCAGAAAATTCACAAGTGTTTGGGGGTGCCCTAAATAGAAACAAATGTTTCAAAGAGCCTAAGCGGGAACTTTCAAAATGTAACAGAAGACAAACAACAAACTAAAAACAAAACACTTACCAAGTTTAAAGGGGAGGCTATTTGTTCCTTGTTATCATTCCTCCCGAAACCTGAAAACGCTGCTTCAGATTGGGTGCAAATTAATGCGAAACACAAGACTAGTATGACAAGTCGCATGGTGTCTATAGATAGTGTCGCTCTGTGGATAAAATATCGCAACGATTACAGTAAAATAAAATATACTGAAAATTACTGAAAATTTTATAACATGGTAACATCGATTCTGCACATGGTCATAAAGTCTATGACATCATTAACATCTTCCACTTCATTTAGAAAAAAATTACAAACTTTTCTGTACACAAGTTGATCAAAATAAAAAAAAATACTCAAAAATATCTACTAATGTACGCCCTTTATAAATATGTCCCTGTTTTATTTATTTGTTTGTTTTTCATAAAAATTGTAATAAAAAGTCGCAAATATTTTATTGTTTGGTTTGTGAATGCAACTAATCGCATAATTAGCTGTTTAATGCAATGTCGGGATACGTTCACTCAAACAACTACAGTTGCCCGTTACATAAATACTGACACATATACAGCCGTCTTGAAACAGGACATCTGCATTAACTACCAGGCCATGCGTAAATAAAGAGAGTTTTGCGCTGTTACTTAAGTTCTATGGATGAAACTGATCAGAAAAACAAAACATGACTAATAAATTCAATCAGGGATAACAGCTGGTGTGACTAAAGTGTCCAAGGCAATGTCAATAAAAACAAATGTCAAAGTTATTGCTTTGTGTATGCCGTAAATAATGCCGTAGTACTGTAGGTCTAAAGTGCATGACAACAGGGTCGGCCTAAGAAAGTTGTGAAAAAGTTCTCTTAGACCTAACTGGCCATCGGGGCAGATGAAGTGTAGAATTCCTCTGTTTCTATAACCTCTGCATATGAAGGGATTGTGTGGTTAGCACAACGCCTTGCCGCCTTTACTTCCCCAACTTAATTCAGGTACCCATTTAAAGCTGGGTGGACTTATGGGGCCAAACTTCACCTTGAAAAATTCCATGGACCTCACCCAGGATCGAACCCAGGACTCTCAGGTCGCCAGTCGAGTATCTACACCATTCGGAAGAGGGTCAAAATGGGAGAAAAAAACAGTCGTACCTCGGTTTACGAACTTAATTCGTTCCGGATCTCAGTTCATCCCCCGAAACTCTCGTAACCTCAGGCTTCTGATAGGCTGGCCAAATATTTTACGTTAAAATTCAAATTTACTGTAACATTGGTATGAAACAACAAATTCTGTGCAGCTCGTAACATAAAACACTTTAAAATGAAATTCATTTATTTAAGAGTAGAGATCTTCTAAAACGATCGGCAAGTCTATGGCATCTAACTACTACCATTGTCGACACAGCACTACCCTATATCTAAACCCTAAGCCTGTCAGCACCATACTACTGTCAACATCTTCCGTCCAGTAACTAACTTATTTCTAACTTATATTAATTAATATGACGACACGAAGGTCATGGGTGTGTGTGTTGTTGTTTTTTTTTTTTTTTTGGGGGGGGGGGGGGGGGGCATGCTTGCTGAGTGTGAGGGACTATCTAAAATAAGCCGTTAGCAGACATTACATCGTTAAGTTTGGCTTGAGATCCAGCCATGGGACATGGATTGCATAATGGTAAGGAATCGTCAATTAAGGATGGGTCACTCACTTGAGAGGGGAGTTGAAAGCGGGGAAGCAGAGTGGGGGGGGGGTGGAGGAGGGTTAAATTCTACTCGCTACACTGGTTGTACTGTGATTTCATGAGTACTCACAAGCCAGCCGAGGAAAGACCACATGAGCACAAAGCCACACTTGGGTGGGGTGCCCAAATAAACTACACTGCAGTGTAATGTTGGAATCGTTTAACGCTAGCTATAGCCCAGGCATCGCAGAGTGGACCATCCCCGATCTAGCTATGGGGCATAAAGGATTCTCATAAGTATTTCCATCGATAATACGTGTGTCAGAGTGGTTGTACTCCAGTACCGGTTTGCCCGAGACTGGGGGGAGGGAGGGGGAACCCATGACGCAAACATTTCTTTCAAGATGTCAAATACACGCCTGGTTTATAATTATTTGTCAAAACATAAATATAATTGAACATACAACTGGTGTGTGTATTAACAATCGCAGTTAAAAGATGCACTTTTATTTAAAATTTCGTGCCCTATTTTTTAATACCGACAACTGACATTTTATAAGGTGGACGTAATTGTAAAAAAATTCATAATGGTTTATCTACATATTTAATGAGCACATCCCAGCTCTTAATGTTTTGGTCAAATAATTAATGAGCACAGCCCATCTCATAATGATATCCCTACATAATTAATGAGCACAGCCCATCTCATAATGGTTTACCCTACATAATTAATGACCACAGCCCATCTCATAATGGTTTACCTTCATAATAAATGAGCACAGCCCATCTCATAATGGTTTACCCTGCATAATAAATGAGCACAGCCCATCTCATAATGGTTTACCCTGCATAATAAATGAGCACAGCCCATCTCATAATGGTTTACCCTGCATAATAAATGAGCACAGCCCAACTCATAATGGTTTACCCTACATAATTAATGAGCACAGCCCATCTCATTATTATGTTTACCTACATAATAAATGAGCACAGCCCATCTCAAAATGGTTTACCCTGCATAATTAATGAGCACAGCCCATCTCATAATGGTTTACCCTGCATAATAAATGAGCACAGCCCATCTCATAATGGTTTACCCTGCATAATAAATGAGCACAGCCCATCTCATAATGGTTTACCCTGCATAATAAATGAGCACGACCCATCACATAATGGTTACCCTGCATAATAAATGAGCACAGCCCATCATATAATGGTTACCCTGCATAATAAATGAGCACAGACCATCTCATAATGGTTTACCCTGCATAATAAATGAGCACAGCCCATCTCAACCATACAGGATTTTGGATTGTGTCAAGTAGTGTCTACACAGTGAATCATATTTGTCCGCTCGTCAGGTTCTTGCATTTTCTACACAAAGTTTCCCATTGTTGTTGTTGTTGTTGTTGTTTTCCGTCCTTGAAAACTGAGTTGTTTTACAAATAATAAGTGGGCCGTCGGGATTTCTATTTCCGAGAAAAAAGACTTGCATAAAATAATCGTATAATGTCACTAGTTATTGTTAGTGTGAAGGTTACAAGCTATATTTGGATTCTCTTGGGAAACGGGTTTTTTTTTTTTTTTTTGGAATTCGTTATACTACCCTATCTTAATCTGTGTTGTTAAGTCCATAGTGGCAAACAGGTCCACCGACAGAAATTTCGGGCCCCTGGGCAGGGCTGTCACGCTTGGTGTATTGTTGTGGCTGCCTAATGATTAATAATTTGCGCATTGACTTGTGTTGTAATTGATTACTGTGACGAGACGGAATGTAAAAATGCAACACAGCATGCAAAAGATAAATGGTTAATGAGCAACCTGTAATTATTGTCTGAATTCAATGAAATTTTGCTTGCAAGTTTACTTTTATGTAAGGAAACAAATGACAGGGTGTGCAATCTCAGAAACAAAAATTGTTTTTCCTTGACCACCCTAATATACACCTACGATAGGGGGGAGTGGGGGTCCAAATTCGACAGTCCCCCCGGGCCTCAGCTTGAGGTGGCCCCCAAAAAAATTTTGCATTAAATATTTAGTACATTATCTCATGTCATGGTTTCTAATGTAAAAATGCAGGGACCCCCCCAAAGAGGCCAAGCCCCCTCCCGTGCCCTCAAATCCCTAGGTTCGGCACTGCCTCATTAGAAAAAGAGAGTTTAAAATTGCGCCAGTTCTTAAATCCACACCTGGCTATACGAGGGACTATTATCCTCTATAGTGACACTATGCCTTACACCAGAGGTGGCGAATCTATGGGTTCCACGAAGCGGAACCCGAAAAAATAATAATACAGAGTCCGCTTAGTGGAACCCTAGACACTGAGTAACGATTAAATCATACAATTCAAACAATTATAAAAAAAAAACAATAATAAAGTTTATGTATAGCTAAGCTAAGTGCATATTTGCCACGGGTCCGAATAACAATCAGACTTTATTGGGACGGGGTCCGAATATCAATAGGAGTTTATTGGTACCCGGGTCCAGGCCCGTAGCCAGAGGAGGGCTAGGGGGGCTGAGCCTCTCCGTTCATGACCTGAGCCCCCCCCCCCGTGCATGATTTGAGCTTTTTGACAAAATTTTAATAATAACGGCTATAAAACATCAATCATTTTGTTCAATTGTGTTTTAGGGGCCCGGACTGAGCTGGCCAATCAACTTTTGAAAATATTAATATCAGCACGGGGGCCCGTGTCACCCCAGCCCAGGGACCCGAAATTTATGTCGGTGGGCCTGTTCGCAACCTTGTAATAGTTTTATATATTGATATCTTCTGAGGACAACTAGCAACTTAAATAACTTAATACAATGATATTGACTTCTGACTTCACTTTTATACATATGTATAATAAAATAATAAAGTACAAATTCCGTGATTTCTGAGTGATGTTATTTAATTTGCAAATTTACTTTTTAGTAGAATTAATTTTATTTTAAAGTGAATAATTGCGACTGGTCAATTTGTTGTTGATAGATCTGTTCTTTGTTTTCAATATTTTATGAGAAATATCACACAAATAGATAAGCTATATTCGTGCATCTTTGTCGTTCTTCCCGGGTTGTACGTTAAACCAACAGTATAATAATATAAATCAGGTATCTATTATGTAACAATTGTGTAGCAAAAACAAGCAATCTAAGCCTGTTCCATTCTGGACACAGGACGTGTTAGCGCATTTTCGTATTATGTATCAGTACGTATGCTATCTTTCAGTAAATATTTGTAAATTTTGGAAATGTTTACAAATTCAATTGTGTAATGCATATATCTGAAAAAAGATATTAAAAAGACGTTTCTTTATAATTGAAAACAAAATTATTTTCTCTTAAATCTAACTACAAGTGGTTTGTGGTCACTGAAATAGGACTCAGTAGATTTAATTGTAAAGTGAATATGTGACTGAAATAGGACTCATAATTGAAACATTCTAAATTGTAGTCAAATTGAAACATTCTAAATTGTAGTCATTTAATCGTCCGAAAACTCCGTCAATTGTTGTTTTATATTAAGTACGGGAAGTAAGTCATGTTGAATAACTGTTACAAAAATAAATAATGATTACGCCCCTTTGATTAGCTTTTATTATTTATATTTAAAATATAAGCAAAACGGTACATAAAAAACTCTTATATCTTGGCCCTGAGAGGTCAAATCGCAAAATGGACTTTTGATGTACACTTGGCAGGCCAAGACCTACACAATGATATATACATCATGGGTCTAGGACTTATGGTTGCTGAGATATAGGGCGGTCCATTATTAATATAGCTTATATAGTAAAAAACGGTACTTTATAAGGCCCCTTTTACGGCCCTGAGAGGTCAGATCGCAAAATGGAAAAAAGTCATTACTTGGCAGGCCAAGACCTACAAAATGATATATACATCATGGGTCTAGGACTTATGGTTGTTGAGATCTAGGGTGATGACGGACGGACAGACAGACAGACAAAACGGGGACAATAGAGCATTTTTTTTCGAAAATGCTCTAAAAATGGTCAATATATTTATAACAGGAATCAGAAATTGCTCAGCCTCAATAAATTTTTATCATTAAAACTCTTTACTATTTAAATTATTTTTAACAAAACTGCAACATGCCATGCATTATTGAAACGTAGTTAAAATTATATATTTCTAATTAATAGCTAAACAATCGGTACTAAAATGCACCATTCCAGATATGGAACTGCAAAAAATTTCTTGGGCTGGGGACTCACTGAGGTCCCCTCCCCAAACCCCTCCTCTCCGTTCGCAAGCTTTCGGCGCTACGCGCCTCCATCTTCGCCCCCCCCCCCCTGCGAACATTTCTTCTACTCTACCAGGAGCGGAATTAGGGGAAGGGGCCGGCATTTACCTCCCCCCCCCCGAAATATTTTTTGTTCAAAGACCAATTTTCAACAATGTAAATAGTTTCACCCCTCCCCCCGGTCAAAGTTTTGCCCCCTCCCCGTCAAAGTTGTCTAGATCCGCCCCTGTACCCCAGAATCAGTCACTTCGAATTTATAAATAATAAATATAAATACTGACGTCTTTAAAATATTTTAAATAATGTATCATTTTACTATTTGCTAATTTGATCATTGAAATAACTTTTTATTACTTATGAAAATGGCGACTAATGAAACCTCGATAAAAAATAATGATATGTTTCTGGATGCACTGAAATGGTTTGTTTTAGTTAAACCGACAATGCGTATATTTTTCAAGTTCCTGACTATGGGGGTGAACGCAGCAAAATTTGCATAACTTTTTATCAGCGGCATGTTAGCGTTGAGCAATAACAACAATTTTTGTCTCGTGATACTATCTTAATAGGGAGCCGGAGCCGTCAAATTTGTGGGAGCCGGAGCCGAAAAAAAATATGGCGGCTCCGCAAGCCTGGTCACACAGCTCCAGGATAGGAGACTGCCATACAGAAATATGGAATACTCAACGTGCCCTGCCTGTGCTCTGACGAAACAAGAAACGGTCTTCTGTCTCTTCAACCTCACCCGCAGCGTCGGCACGTGGGGGTCACTTATTACCGAGCTTTGTAAAATGATCCCCCCCCCCGGATGGGAGACTACCAATGTGTTACAAATTGAAGTCATACTGTGGTTTCATTGGAATACCCGCTGTGACAAAACTTCCACTTAGAATATAAAATGTTATATTTGAATAGGATGCAGGCCCGTAGCCAGGACAAAGTAAGCAGGGGGGCACCAATACCCAGCAAGGGGGTAACTTCTCATTTTAGTTACTTTTTATTTTTTTCTCTTTTTAACCGGGGGGGGGGCACGCCCCCCTAGTCCCCCCCCCCCTTGGCTACGGGGCTGCAGTAGGATGTAAAAACACATTTAGCATAAGGATGATGTTTTTTTTTTAATTTAATTTATTAAGTGATTTTTTTTAAAACAAAGAAGCCACCCCAATTAGATAAAAATACATTAAAATTCGTAATGGCTTCATAATGTCTCGCATTATCAACCATTAGCATAAAAAAATAATAGTTTAAAAACAATGATAAGTTCTTTTCTCATTTGCTTAAATAAGTTAAAATTGCATTAACTTTTTAAACATTTTTTTTTTTAACTTGGGTGCATTGTCTCGCTTGATCAAATAATTACAATGTAAATAAATTAGTATTCATTACTATTGTATTTCAGTCAACCAACTATCAGTTGGGTGTTAATAACCTTTTTATGTTTGTAAATCAACCATCAGTTGTCTAACACTTTAATGATCCTTAATAAATAAAATGTTCAACTGCAATTGTAATGAAAGTGAATTTTACAAAGTAACAGCTTCACAATTTCACGTTTCAATCGAGAAGGTTGACTTTTTGTTATTACATTATTAATTTGGGTGAATATTCAGATGTCCTTCTGCGTAATTAGAAAAAAAAATTTGAACCCACTGTATTTTTTTAAGGAATAAAAAAAAAAATTCCTCTGAATCTACCTCTGTATGAAGCATAGCACCATTTTGTTTTTTAAATTATTTCTTAAAGCCCCTTGTTTTGTATTAAGATATGTGACATTATAGTATAAATTGAACTTATTTACATCACTGATGTTGCCCTCACACCTGTTGACAAAAAAAAAATATTGCCAGATGTCTATCTGACTTAGAAAAACCAGTGAGTTACATTTAATCAAGGAAACATTTTTAACTTTACTGTCCACATCCTCCCCATTAATTTAGCTAGATACATGACACTGCTAGTAGTACAGATAACCTGTGGATTTTTTTCATTCATTTGGATTTATTTCTGAAAATGCCATTACATTTTTCAATATATACTATTAGTGAAACATACTATTATTGAAACAGTGTTAACAATCTAACTTGAATCAAAAAAAAATTAAACATTTGGTTCTGATATCTTGGAATGTAAAACATCTTTAATTTAAAAAAAAAAAAAAAAAATTAACAATAGAATGGCACATGTCCACGTTGTCCATGCAATCAATTAAGTGGAAACCTTTGTTCTTTCAAAAAAACAAACTTTGGAGCGTCAAAGTAAACAACTGAAAATGTAACACTGAAATTTAAAGAAGATGACCTCCTGATTTGGATTATATTGAGCTTTCTTTTCTTTTTTTTAGGTTTTCATCTATTAAAAAAAATCTCAAACAGATTAAGCTAAAATAGAACAAAACAAATACTTCACAAAATTTTCATATTTGAAAAGACAAATTCTTAAAAAAAAAAAAAAAAAAAAAAAGAAATGGTAAAGATCAATTTATTATGGAAACAAATATTTGTGGTCGAAAGCAGAACACATAAAATTAATACTCACTAAAGAATTAAATATTGCATTTCTCCCTTAAAAAACAGTTAAAGAAGATATTAAAACGTAATCGGATCTCATACAAAATATATAATACCTGGAATATAAAAAATTAAAACTTTACCTTTGGGGGAAGGGGGTGATAAAAAAAAAAAAAAAGAAAAAGACTCATTTTAAAAAATGGGAAGAAAAAAAAAGATATTGTGAAAGAAGAAAAAAATACACTTGGAACGAATTTAAAATTATAGAATGTAATGAATGTAATCCACATGAAACAAACACAACAGCTGACTGATTTAGACTGATGTTTTATATCCATATTAACCAATTAAATTTTGACAATGCATCAATAGCAGTACAAAGTACAAGTAAATAAATTATGTACAGCAGTAAAAAAAAAAAAATCATGTACACAACTTCCAATATATTCAGTCTAATGTACCATATACAATGCCATTTGATTTTGTTTATAAAATACATATACATTGCTCTCAACTTACAGACAGCACTTTTAAAAAACATATTACCATTCATAAGTCTTTTGATATAAGACATCTGTCCAGTGACTATAAATATATACATATACAAGTATATATATATATATATATGTGATGTTAAAAGCCACTCTTAGAGTCACATGCAGCTTTGTTGAATTACATACAGCTAAACAAGACATAAGTTTATTCCAATCACTAAATTAAATTTATTCACAAAATTGACTACAGAGCAGTTCTTTGAAGATAAACCCCAATTAATGGCCCCCACTGATATATATATATATATATGGGCCTACATGTATATATACTTTTAATAAACTGTTTATTTGTACACAGATACATGTTTGTAAATTGCCTACAAAAAATTAAGGTTAGAAAATTCATACTGGGAATAAGATTAAATGTTAAGTAGTCTAGTCTCACCAAAAGATTTAACATTATACATATTTATATATTTAAATATATATATCTAATATAATAATAGCGGTTTCGCGTCTGTGTTATATCGAAAGTATAAATCAAGAATTGAAAATAGCATCTTGAATAGTTTCAGCGGTTTTAAAACATGAAACTTAAAGGCCAAAATGTGAAATAATTCCACCTAAATATGTCATTTTTTTTTATATTTCTACAACAAATTGCATCTTTAAAATTGTGATAAAATCATAGGAAAATCGAATCTGTCCGAAACCAAAAATAACCTAGCCTACTGATTAAACCTAAGGGAATATAATTCTATGCAAAGGTTTTGCAGGGTACAGCTAGTATATATATATAAAATTTATTTTTAGTCTGCAGACATAAAATATATCAGTTGTTTTTTCTGTATCAATTTAAAAAAAAGAAACTGAGTCCGTCATGACTAGTAAAAAAAAATTACTTTAAAAAAATTAATCAATGTGGCAACACATGATATATAAGATTGAAAAACCTAATCTTTATAAATATATATACATGTATATAAACATGTAATAAATTAATCACAGAGTTTTTAGCAACTTTTATACTTGAATTTTGATTAAATCACTAATTCAAGATAATGCCAAAGTAATACATGAAATATGTGTACCTGCTTTCAGTTACACAGGCATGAATTTTTAATGGTTTCAAGGACTAATAAGTTTAATGCTAAGGCTGAAAGACCTATTAAAAAAAATTACGTTCCAATGTAGAACATACATAAAAAGTAAACACCTAGCAAACACACATACATTAATCTAAGAGGCCAGCCTCAAGGAATTTGAAAAATTTTTAGCTCTTCATTTCTAATTACTGCAATACAAAAACATTCCTTGGTATCATCCGTGTGTTATGTATTTATATAAAATAACTGTTGTTTGATTTTAGCCACAGAAAAATGAAAAGCGAAATAAAATACATCATAAGAGATACATTCAGTTGGTCACAACATCAAAATGAATCAGCCTATCAGACATTTTAATATAATCAAATAATAAATATTGTGGTCATAGTAAACTTGTGTCAACTGTGTATTATAACTGTAAACAGGTATCAAAGTTAGGGGATGATTAGAGAAAAATAAAGTAATCACTTTTTAGCAAGACATTTTCAGATAAGTTACCAAGAGTTCGTTCAAAATCACTCATTGTAAATGATCGCAGCAATAAATTTTTTCATTACTGGATAATAAATGCTCACTGTTCACCTGTCTTACTGCATCAATGGGGATGTAAATTTGTTGACCTTCACTTTACTACTGGTCTACACCTGAGTATTATTTGATTTTTTTTTTTTTAATACAAGCCATAACTTTTGATCTTGTACAAGCCAAGCCATCTCTCAAGTATTGGACTCCATGGGCAAAGTTTCCCTTGTGTATGTGAGTTTAACCCTGCGGGACAATGGAATCAAAATATTTAGGAAATAGTTTTAGCCTACAGTCCTTTATAATTAAAGAGAATGCTTTTTTTAACTATTACCAGAGATGATACAATTTTCAGGCTATTTTTCATAGAACATTTTATTTTGTAATAATGGTAATTTATAATTAATATGCTATTAAATGCCTGCTTAATGAAAATGATTAACCAAAAAAAAAACAAAACAGGAAAAATGTTACCAAGAGTGGGGCTAAAAAAATTATAATGGCTGCTACACACTGCATTTTAAATGCCATTAAAAAAAATACTAAATGTTCCTCTTATTTTGATTCAAAAAGGAAAACAAGGAATACAGAATCCTGTGCCAAAACACCCTAAATTTTATTCACACAAAAATCATTTTGGTGAAATGACATCAAAAGTTGAAATGCATACAAAAAAATGGGAAGTAAAAAATGATGTTAATAGATTTATGAGTGAGAAATAAAAAGCTACATAATTAACAAAGTAAATATTAATTACATTACTTATCAATAGATGTATCATCTCTGGCATTTCATTATAAAAGACATGTCGTTAACATCAAAAATAAATTAAACAAAAGTCATAAATAATTAACATCAATCATAAATAAATCATGGGCATTCAACAGTATTTAAGACCGTTTCGGAACTTAATATAAGGCAACAGTTGTTATTTTTTTTTTTACAAATAAAAATTATATTGAATTGCATGCTAAAAGGTAAGAAAAATTAACAGAATCAGATATATTTTTCAATTTGCCAAAAAATTTTAAAATAGCAAAGAGACATCTTATTTTACTTAAATACATTATCAACTGACCTAACTGGTCGACCAGCTACCATCTGCACACCTCTTCCTGGCATGACTGGACCACCCATATATCTCTGCCTAACCAGCTGTTGCATTATTGATGCATGGTTTGCACCTCGAACCAACCCTGGGGTTAACAGGGATGCCTGGTTCCCAGCTGCTGCATGCTGAAGCAGGGCAGCACCTCGTAATGCTTGGGCTCTTAGCAACTGACTGCCTATAACTCTTGCCTGTGCCATCCTGCAAGGAAAAAAAAGTACTATTTTTAGTGAACTATATTAATCCATGATCAAATTTATTTTTAATGGGGGGATAGGGGTAGTTTTTACAAACCTTATTGCCCTCTGTTGCAAAATGGTCGCCTGTTGATTAGCAATGGCACGTTGCCTCAGAGCGTTGGCTTGGTATACTGCCTGGGCTACATTACTTGGAGCAGCCAGCCGTTGCTGAACAACTGTTTGCTGAGTCATTCCTCCTAGACCAGTGGTCATTGTCCTTTGCTGAAGAACCATTGTTTGGCCTCTGTTTGTCATGGTTCGTTGCTGCAATACAGCGGTGGCTTGAGCACCATTGGGCATGGCCTGCTGCTGCATCAGCGTTGCCTGTGTGATACCACCATTGATGCCAGCACTGACAGTCTGCTGACGCATTATAGTAGCCCCACTAGCATGCTGGGCAATGTGAACTGATGATGTGGACATAATTGTAGGTCCTGGGATACCTAAAGGGCAGAAGTAGAAAAATTACTACAAATCTCTGAGATAACAATCTACCCAGGGGTGGCAAATGTATTTCAAATTTACTACTGCTGGTGCATAGACAATTTTTACTATCAAAAAAGAGAGGAATACATCTATTCATGTGTTTGTTGCAATATTTTTTTCTACATCATGAATAATTATTATCATACAATATTCCTTCAAATGAAACAGTAATCTAAAGTGATTAATTAACCAAGTTAAACAATTACACCAACATAAAAAGTTTTTGCCACAACTGAAAACTATTACATGCATATAAATGAAAAAAAAATTCTGTTCAGTTTAACAGCAGTTTTTGAGTATTTTATTTTTAAAAAATTCCCAAGGGTTCATTTGCTTATTAAAAAAGCAAAAATATTGATCAGACTTTAAAAAATGGTAACAATAAACAATGAGAAATAATGCATATCAAAGGGTTGTGGTTTAATAAATGAACATGGGGTCACAAAGGCTTTAGTTATTACAACAGGTAGTCCATAAATTCTTGAACTACTCACAATGGTTGGCATAAAAAAAAAAGAATCAGTAAGAATAAATACTTAAGATTATTTTTGTTCTGTTTATTTTTAAATGGAGACCCTGCATTATATTGAATAAATTAAAATTTCAGTTAAAAATTTTCTAATGTGAGTTTAGATTTAGTGTTATTAATCAGAAGTAAAGAGACATTGGTTTTATGGATCCTTACATTTTAGAAAAATTGCACTTATGTATTCAGCCTGATGAAAAAATAAACCTTGTTTATCTAAATTCATGACTTTTTATTTCTTATTTTTGATTTACAAATGTGTTCATATTTGATACTACCAAAATACACCCATGGGTCTAATCCAACATTTTGTGTCTGAGTGAAACTTAAAATTTGAATTAGGGGAACAAAAAGGATAAAAAAATGAAATGGGGATTAAAACAAATTTAATGCGTCAAAAGATATAAAGTCTGCTTTATATTAAAATATGATGGAAAAATTTTTTATTTCAATACAATATTAGGCTTATCCCTGTTATATAATAAACTAAAGATTTAATAGTCTTAAAAACTAACCATTTATTCAGAAATTCAATTTTTATCTAGATGAACTAACCTTGAACCATTGCTGCTCCCGCATAAATTGATGGATTGATGCGTGGGACAGTACGAGATGCCTGCATAAATGGGACAAGTGCAGACTGCCTTGCAGCTGCCGTTTTGAAAGATTGATCTCCAGTACAAAGAGCACCTTCATGATCATCTTTGACAGCTTGTGGCTTATTATGAGTTGAAGTCAAAGTAGGTGAGGATGAAGACATGCAAGCTTCTGTAGAAGTATTTTTTGTTGAAGTGAAAGCGGATGAGCTTATGTAGGTGCTTTCGTTTGAGATTTCTGAGGTGGATGTGGTCGGTACACTTAAATTTATGTCACCACTGCCTGACGATATCCAGTTATCCTCTGCATTGGCACTAGTGTTATATTCTGCAACAACAGGTACCCCAACCATAGAATCTAAAACTGTACCTCCATAGTGGGAAGAGATTCCCTCCTCATAGCTCTGATAAATACCAGGGCTGTCTGTAGTTATAGCACTGTCTTCATCTAGCATCTCTAACTCCGTATCACTTATATCCTCAGCACAACTTTGTTTATAAGAAATTAAATTAATATCACTATTTTGTTTGTAATCAGAAATGGAAATATTGTCCAACTGCTCTGATTGTTTATAATTATCTGAATCTACCACATCTTGATATGCTTGGGCAGATGAATTGTATTCTTCAAAAATTTGTTTATAATCCGAACTATTTTTATAACCAGAATCAGTTACTTCATGGTCTACTTGTGATGATGATGGATAAGAAATTTTTAATTTCTCACTCTTTTCTATTACATAGTTCTCACCAATAATATTGCACATGTTTTGGGTTGATTTATAAGAGTCTTCTGTATCCGAAGTCTCTATTGGAGATTGAGCCTTACATGAGGTATATTGGGTTGATGATATGTCTGAAGGCTGGTTAGAGCTACTTTCTGGTGCATCAACAGTATCTAGAGAGTGATAATTTTCTTCTTTCTTAGCAGAAGGCACTGAATCGCTAGATAAGTAGCTCTGGACACCAATCATATTCACAGAATCTGATGATAAATATTTTTTAAAGCCTGCATCTTGATCTCTGACATCAAAAAGGTTTTCTGAAACACCATCTGCTGACAAATATCTTTGCAGTGGTGGCCTTATTATTCCACCAGGATCTAGATTATCTTTACTTCTACACTCAACCAGTGTCTCAGAAATATCCATCCTTTCACTTCCCATAGAATTCTTTACAAAAACTTTTGAAGAATCAGAAGGGTATTTTTCTTGTGATGTCACACACTGGCTAATATTATTTAAATCACAGTCTGAAATTTCTCCCACAGTTTCCATTGGGCAAATGAGAGATTGTGAATTAGTGTCAACAGGCGGCTCTTCAGAAATACACTCTACCTCTCTGGAGGTTAATTCACAGCGTGGCTTTTTTGCGGGGCTGTCTCCTGTGTGATCTCTCCTCTCTTTGTCAACTGGTTGAATGAAAGGTATGTTAGAGCTTAAGCTCTGTGCCGAAACCTGAATTTGTTCATCTTCATACTCTCCATGTGCTGCCCATAATCCAGGAAGCTCATCTTCATTAACCTCAGATTTATCTTGACCATGAACATGAGGGGGCGATTCTAAGGAGCTGGACGTTTTCTCATTTACATTACCATTCTGCTGCTCAGATGATGAGAGAGGACAATTTTCTAAATCAGCCTCACCAAAATTGGTTATAACAGATTGCTGACAGTCAGGACTTTCTGATGATTCAGATGAGATATCTCCCTGTATAAATAAGCAAAAAAATTTTTTTAGTCAAAACATGTTATATGTGTGTTTTTCTTTTAGATATCTTCATATAAAATAAAAGTTAAATTAAAATCTGAATCCTGAATTAAAGAAATATTACATGTACATACATCTTTAAGTACCTTAACGTAAAAATATTTACTAAGTAATGAAACCTAAAACAATTATAGTGTGGCATTTTCACCAGTACACACAATAAAATTCAATTCTCAATATATGATTCGGAAAAAGAAATCTTTAAAAATTAGGACAAATTTTAAGAAGACCTTTCACAGATAGAGAACATGATAACAATCTGTGCTGACTTTAAGTGTTCTGGATGATAAAAAAAAAGCATCCATGAAGCATAAAATGAACTTAAAAGATGTCCGAAAAGTGTCATACTACCTGCAATAAAAATGTTAACTTGCTGATGAATGCAAAGTGATACATGGGTCTTCCAATGTTAATTGGTCAGAACATGTAAATGGCTGTTTGATGAAAGGAAAACTTTTGTCTCCATAAAAAAAGGGGAAAAAACTATTCCAATACCATCAATATCTTAATGAATAAAAAATATAATATACATGTATAAAAAAAACTAAATTTTCAGCAATATTTATTAACTATAAAAGGTCTATCAGAAAAGAAAAAACAGATATAGAGCGCAAATTTTATATGACGACAGCTTTACCCAGTGTAAACATTAACGATATCGGTTTAAGAATAGTGATAGTTCTCTTTCTGTATCTGTAGCCGCTCAAAAGATTACCACCTGGATGCTAAGTCATGTCTTTATTTATGCTTCATCAGTTACATTTGCCAAAGTAATTAATCATCACTGCTATCAAATAAACATTTTGGAGGTGCATTATAATGCCATATAGGAATTTTAATTATGAGTTGAATTATGGTAGAATTTCTTAGTCACAAAATTTAACTTTCTCAGTAAATCAAAAATGGTATTGCCTTTAAATGAGATTTGATATGTAAAAATACATTTTGCCTGGTGAGTTTAAGAAACGTTAAGAGTTAACTATCAGAAAAAACAAAATAGCAGCTAATACAATTTATATATAACTGATGTTATATATATTCAATAAACATAGTACCATTATACAGCTACAAATTGGTCATGTGTGTATTGAATATAGTTAGCATAATCATTCATAATAAAATGACTAAAAATTTAAATATATATATCATCAGTTATATATAAATCATATATGTTGTTAGTCCAATACTTTATACAAATACATGTATATAGATCTTTGTTCGTTTGTGCTTTGTATATATATCATAAAAACATCAATAAAATTTTCTCTAAGAGTTAGACTGGCAACCCTCACGCCTCATCCCTGACCCTTGATCAATTGAAATAAAAGCTTATGTATATGTTTTATAACTAGGATTAATCATTGCAAGCCCTTTACTTACCCCGGAATTCTGGGATAAAAGTGTTTTTCTCAAGTTCCAGTATGGACTTATACTATTAAAGAGCATGATAAACTAAATTAACCTACTCAAGTGTAAAATAATAACGACTCAATTTTTAAAATTGAAATTTTGAGATCTGCGAAATGGGCAAAAAAAATATTTATGTAAAATATATGTTTAAAAAAACATATTATGAAATTTTTACACAATGAAAGTGTAAATTTCTCATGTTTCAATGTAAATCTTAATTTACAGTACAATGAAAAAGCATAATATGTATACTATATGCATTTTATAAAAAAGGAAATGTAGAAAAAAAATAAATTATGTTTAAATAAAATAGATACGAAAAAAATTTTAATAGTGTGATTATAAAAAAACAAATGGTAATTAGATTTAAAACTCTTTCGGATTATAGTGGTCTGAATGTTTAAAAGAGAATTTAATTTCCCTATTGAATTTAATAGGGTCAATTAAATTTTTTTCGATAAAATACTTGATAATGTATGTGAAGATTATGTGTGATGCTTGGTTAAGGGAGAGCTGTTTTTAGGACGGTACAGACAAAATTAGTGACCATCGAGGGATTCAGTGGCTGCTGGTTTTTATTTTTTCAACCAAATGCATCTTACAGACTTAATCCATATAATGTTAAAAGGAGTGCACATTTCTCAAATAAAAGTGCAATATGACATTCTTTTCAGGTTCCTGAACAATAACGGAAATATTTTGAACAGTTTTGTGGCCTTTCTCATCAATATCTTTGTCATTCAAATAAAATCTGTGTGTCTGATGATAATATTCACAAACTACTTGCTCTTAAAAAAAATTGCAAGTCATAATTGAAAACAATTAGCAAGATATTTCAAAAAACATCTCTAATGCATTAAGTGTTGCTGTGGAATGCAGATCACGTCATCCTTTTATTATATATTTATACTTAAAAAGATGAAAAATACCGGTATCAAGCATGACACAAAAACCAACTTTAGAAGAAAAAAAAGGTTATTGAAGGTCAGTCAATTTGTCAAAAACCAGTGAAAACTGGTTCACTAAATAATCATAACTATTTTTACTATGACAGAAGTATTTAATAGTAGTATATTTCAATAACAATAAAAATATTTTTTTTAAATTGTGAAAGTTCCTAACCATTAAGAAAACTTACTTTTTTAGCTTCAAAACAACAAAGATTAGAATAAACCTACACTTTTTTTTTATTGGATTTGTATTTTATCTGCTAAACACCTTAAAACTTTCTAAAAGTTTGATAATGTTTCAATGCTCTTCTTCATTACTATCTTGAGAAGCACCTAATTCACTCAAAGATACAACAGATTATGTCTACAAATATTTTTATTATGCCCCCTACATTACTCTATTTTGCTCGGTAGTCTGAAGTAAAACTTAAGTCTGTCCGGTGTTTCAGTTAGATCATACTATAAACAAATATATTCTGTCTATTATTTAGTAATGAGGTGAGCAAAGTTCAAGAGAATGCTAGTGTTCTGTCTTGTAAAACCTCAATTCAACAGCAAGCTTTATTTTTTTTGTTCATTAACCTGTGTGCACTAAAATATTGAAAATATTATGCTTTACTTGAACATAGCCATCTGTCCAAGTCTGGAAAAAAGTTGTAATAAATATCTCATCGCATCCTATTCTCAATCACACATGAACCATTTATTGGCTAATCTCTTGTATAGCTAAAAAATAAGCTCCCAAGAAGATAATAGACATGGATCAGCCTGAAGAAATTCAACTCAAAGTCAAAATTCTGAAAAGATTATTATGTGCTTTAGTAAAAAAAATTCATTTTTTACAGATTTAAAGCTGAATAATGGAAATTTTCCAAAAAACATGTTTTAGAGAAATCGTTTTTTTTAAATCCAACAATTTATTACCAGTATGCAAAGTATGTTTTCATCCATAGTTTGATAAATGAAAACACTACATCAAGTATAGTCCGTGTTCAGATAAGTCACTGTTAAAGATTAAGTTATTTAAGCATAAAACGATACCTGTACATCTCTTACTATTAAGTGCATCATACAAAAGAAGTTTGCGTCCGGGCAGCTACTTTCAACCAAGGTCCCCAATTAACCCTAAGAATGGCTCTAAATAAACAAGTCAAAGCACATTTTTAATTAAATGCTTTCATCAAATTAATAGCAGCACTTCCTCAAATAAGAATGTACTAATTCAGTATCATCTATAGTCATTACACTTGGAAGTAAACTGATCAAGTCAGTACACTATGGTGGTGTACTGGTCACAATAAGGAAACATTATGAAGTGCTTTATATACCCATCAAAATAATGGATACAAAATGATTCACTGATGTACAATTACAACAAATTTAATTGGAGGTGGGGGCTGGTAATAGTAGTCCTTGATATATTATATTTGGCTGGAAATGTTTGCAGGGTAATCTCCGAAAGAGTGGCAACTGATTTTTAAAAAAAAAATCACAATAATGCTTACAGCTCTTTTTTTCAAGTACATAAACAAAGCATGCATTATATCCCATTAAAACCTGAGCATACTGAACTGGAACAACATTCATATATACTGACCTGTGCTTTTAAGCCCGTCAAAAGACCCCCAATCGACCAAATTGTTGATCAACTTTTCATCCAGAATATGAGAAGAAATTTATTTCTGAAAAAAACACTCCAGAACTAGCTAATACTCCTTTTGGTAAATGGAATGCATTTTAACGCAAGGGATGTTTCAAAATGCTTTATTAAAATCAGATGTTATTTCAAATATTATTAGGTTAATGTAATACATAATCGACTGTTGCTGAAGGATTAGGCACACAAAACTCAAATCTTTTTCACATGTTAAGGTAGGAGATGCCTTTAAAAAAGCTTATTATGTCTTAACATAATATCATTATCAGAATCTAGGTATCAAAGAGTATGTGAGAGGGTATGTAGGAGTGTGCACCATACAAATTTGCACTGTGAATTTAATCACAACAAATTGAGCCTGGCACTCCTTTCTGACAATCCAGATGCGCATTAGTATTTTTTATTTGAATTTTTTTTTGAAAAGCTTTCTCTTAAAATTCATCATTGTTTTTGGCATTATTTCTCACAAGAGTGAGCATCTGGTTGCATCCATAAATGGTGATCCAGGATTTAAAATGACAAATCTCTCAAATTTATACCTCGTCTGTCTAAAAAAAAGAAATAAATGAGAACTGCAAACCAAGAAATTTAAATATATGGTACTTGATTTCTAAATAAAAAGTTATTACATGTGTCATTTTGAATTTAAATGGTGCTGCCCAATTTGAGCTGTAAAAAGCTCTATAATTGACGTTTTTTTATCTGCTTTAAAAGTATTGAATACTGAAAAAAAAAAGAAAAACACAACTTTCAAATTCAATGCATCTATCATTGTGTCAAAATAAACATAATTAATGAAGAGTTGAAATTCTAAAAAGGATTGATGCCCAAGTTCTTTTTTTTCCTTTACTAAGATTTTCCACACCCTTTTTTCTGATTTTCTTAAACACCCTATTTTTATTTGCTTTATGATTTGTATATAATAACTGTTTATGGTTATCCTCAAATAGTTACATATATATATATAATTAACTGTGTATGGATAACCATAACCATGCATATATATATATATATATATATATACATAAAATGTATGTATTTTTGTGAATATGTGTAAAGCCATAATTTCCTTTGTTTTAATAAAATAAGGGTCCTCATAATTTAAAATATTTAATTTAATGTGGTTTATCCTCAAATCTTTAAACTCACATTTGGACCTGTTAAGATTCATTAAGAACCCTTAAATTTGGCACACACGTAGATTCAACAAAAAAATACAAACCAAAGCACCAGTGCATAAAATAGTGAAGCTATGCCAGTAAAATGCATTTAAATATAATTAATGGGTACAGTACAGGGAAAAAAAAAGCACTATGCCTAAAGAAAAATCTTTAATTCCATTTTTGGATACTAAAACATACCATAAACAGCTTGAAAGTAACTCTTTTCCCAATTTGCTTCACTGTGGCAAGAGATTCTCAGAAACCACTTAGATTTTGATAAAACTGATTTACAATCAGAGGGTGTGACGGATGGTCGGGTGGTGTAGATACTCGACTGTCGACCTGAGAGTCTTGGGTTCGATCCTCGGTGTGAACCATGGGAATTTTTCCAAGAGAAATTTGTTTCTAAGTCGTCCCACAAGTCCAACCAGCTTTAAATGGGTACCTGACTTAAGTTGGGGGGAAAAAAGGGGGCTAACAACACACCCCTCCATATGCCGAGGTTATAGAAACAGGTGAATTCTACAATTCATCTGCCCCAATAGCCTGATTTGGCTAAGGGAACTTTACTTTTTTTTTTTTTTTTTAAATCAGATTTTATTTATGGAACGCCAAAGTTTTTTAAAGATACATGTATTTTAAGCCCCCCCCCCCCTTTTTTTTTGGCAATGTTTGTAATGTCCAGAAGTAGCATTTTTTTTGCTCATTTTCAATACACCAATTTTATAAAATTCAACAAAATTTATTTAATAGAATATCAAAAAGTACTCTGTCATTCCATAAAGTAAGCTTTTCTGATTATGAAAATGTACATTTTAAATGAATTAGTTTACAATTATTTCAGAAATCTCTACCATAAAAAGGTGTTAAATTTCAAGACGGCAGAATGCTACACCCACAAAAAATCAATATTTTAATATTTTATTTTGCAAACATTATTTTCAAACCTAATATGTCATTACTATGATAATAAAATGTCTCACACTTTGAAAATAATTCAGGTTTCTTCCTGAACCTGGTAGGGTGCAAAAATGATAAAGTTTTTTTTTTTTAAACTAAAAAGTATAAAACTTTTAAAAGTTAACTTTAATTATAATAAGGGGGACAGGTGCTCGTGTGGTAAAGTGCACGACTGTTAACCTGAGTGTCCCTGGTTTGATCCCAAGTGAAGACCAATGGATATTTCAGATCATGTAAAAAGTGCCTGCTATATTTCCCGTGGTGCCTCCATGGCTATCGCACCATTGGGCATGGTGGGGGATCATTGGGATCATTAGAGGTTTATGGGATCTAAGAGATTTCATCTCTCCCTTACAGGGACTTCCCACACACTTCATCTGCCCTGGTGGGTAGGGATGTGCCGAATCCGTTTTTTCCAACCGGATCCGGATTTTCTTATGCGAAATCCGCCGGATCCGGTAACATCCGGATTATTATTCCGGATTTTGGTAATTTGCAGATACCGGTAAATCTGAGGGTTTGGATGCCTTCTGTGAACAGTTGGCCTAAATGGCTAAATGACATTGGCTGATTGGAAGTTGAAATAAATTAGAAAATAGAAATTATTCAGAAATCAATGAAATCAGAATATAATGCAGATTGATAATAAGTTATTATCCATATGTAACTAAACTCGCTGTTAAGTTCTAACTCGCTGCAAGGTTAAAGGAAAACAACTTTACTATTAGTCTATTACTTTCATTACTTTGGCACTTGCCACTTGGCAGTGTAATTTTTAACTATTGTAGTGCACTAATTGTTTTGAATCTGAGGAGAAAGTCAGACTCATCATCTGAGTTCATCTCGTCTTGTCATTTGCTCATTGGATGATGGATGCTTATTGCTTATTTTTAATGTTCAAATGTTCATAGTTTATGATGTGTATTGAAATGGATAATTGAAAAAAAACAAATAACAAGATTGAATGGAATTGAGAACAATAAATCTGTATTTCTGTACTTTAAAAGTTTGAAAATTGAAATACAAATTTTAATGAATTCAATTGGCATTTGACAAAGCCATTATTCAAGCCTAAAGATGTAAGAATAAGATGTTGATAACTAACTAATGACTATTAGTTTGTTAACAGTGTTAAGTTACTCCAAGTCCACAGCCAAATAATGTACACATTCCAGTGATGCCACACAATCACAGCTGAGCGCCGCGGGCTGCAGCTACGTCATCCCGTGGTTTAAAGTTCCAGGCTTGCGGAGCCGAGGAGCCGCTACTTTTTGCTGGAGCCGGAGCTGACAAAATTTGGCGGCTCCACGGCTCCCAAATGTTTTTTTTTTTTACTGCAGAATTATTTTTTTTTAGCTTTAAAATTCCAAATTTGTTTGATTGTTTGCCTCTACAATTTGAAATGTTATTTTTACAAAAGCCACAACAGTAACGGCGTTAAAATGATAGCGTGCACGCACATCACCACAAGAATTCTTTAGCGGGGAATCGTTTTGTGTTCTTTTTAAATCATATTTACCCTCCAAAATTTTTTTAATGGCATGTTATTTTGTTATTTATAAAGTTAAAACAGTTTTATTTCATAGAATAATTGTATCAATCATTTAAAAATTTTTTTTACTAAGACGACAAATAGAAGGCGTCATTTCGTATTATTATTTGACCGCGAATCAGGCCCTTAGCGTGTGGGGGGGCCAGGGGGGATTAGCCCCCCTTGCGTTTTGTCTGGGCCCTCTGCTTATTTGCTCTACTTAGTAAAATGTATTACCTGCCCCCCCCCCCAGCTATTGCCTGGCCCCTGTTGTAGAATGCCTGGCCCCTGTTGTAGAATGCCTGGCCCCTGCTGTAGAATTTTCACGCTACGGGGCTGCCGCGAATTTGTAATAGACTATAAACAAAATGGTCGCTTTCTGTATTTAACAATTTTATTATAAACAGAATATCTGAAATAGAGTAGATAAATTTATAAGGCTGTGGCTATACGGACCCGGGTCCCAATAAAATCCGATTGTTATTCGGACCCGTGGCAAATATGCACTAAGCTTTAAACTTTATTAGACGGACCCGAAAAAATAATAATACAGAGTCCGCTTAGTGGAACCCTAGACACTAAGTAACGATTAAATCTTACAATTCAAACAATTATAAAAAAAAAAAACAATAATAAAGTTTATGTATAGCTAAGCTAAGTGCATATTTGCCACGGGTCCGAATGACAATCAGACTTAATTGGGAGGGGGTCCGAATAAAAATCGGAGTTTATTGGTACCCGGGTCCGAATAGTCACTTCAAATTTATAAATAATAAATATAAATACTTAAGTCTTTAAAATACTTTAAATAATGTATCATTTTACTATTTGCTAATTTGATCATTGAAATAACTTTTTATTACTTATGAAAATGGCGACTAGTGAAACCTCGGTCGAAAATAATGATATGATTCAGGAGGCACTGAAACGGTTTGTTTTTAGTAAAACCGACATGCGTATATTTTTCAAGTTCCTGACTATGGGGCAGTCCCATAGCGTGAAAATTCTACATCAGGGGCCAGGCATTCTACAGCAGGGGCCAGGCAATAGCAGGGGAGCAGGTAATACATTTTACTAAGTAGAACAAATAAGCAGAGGGGCCAGACAAAACGCAGGGGGGCCTGCTATGGGGGTGAACACGACAAAATTTGCATAACTTTTTATCAGCGGCATGTTTGCGTGGCCCAATTACAAAAATTTTGTCACGTGTGATCCTATCATAATAGGGATCCGGAGCCGTCAAATTTGTGGGAGCGGGAGCCGGAAAAAAATTTGGCGGCTCCGCAAGCCTGGTTTAAACCATAGCGCAAGCGAGAATCGCCGAAGATGGCTTGGTGACATAGAGATCACCAAAGACCTTTAAATTTATACTAGACCGCTTACGTAATGTTTATTTTTACTCAAAATGATACGCATTTTTAAACATTGAGTGAACGATAATATAAATCAAAATATGAATTAAAATTACGGTAAATTTTTTTAAAGCATATTTGACTTTTAATACCTTGTTTAAATAGAATTATAATAACCTTTATTATAAAATAGAATTAAAAAATAAAAAAAAATTGGGAAGGAATCGCTTTTAATGGAAGACGTTACGTTAGGTTTAGGGTTAGATTATCAACTCAGTGAGTGTTATATTAATTAGTGTTAGAGAATTAGTGTTTCTTCACAGAAATTTCAGAAAGGAAAAATATTCTTTTTTTCATTTTACAATATTTATATTTGAACTATTTTTTCAACAGGAAATCTCTTTTAATTCAATAACAAAGAAGACATCTTTTCCATCTTTCAGAGAAATCTAAATAATTTAAATGTTGAATTTATCAAAACCCATTCATTTCTGTTATTTGTTTTGTTATGAAGGTGGCGGGCTGGCGGCCAGGCGCTTGGGCAGTATAGTTGCTTATTATTTCTGTTACAACGTCATTGGTGATTGCGGTTAAGATGACGTCACTAATAATAATTACTCATCCCCGCACTATCATGTATGGGATTGGGCAGATTGGCCACTATTAGTGGTGCTGACTCTAGCCTCTGGTAGGTTCGAAACATTAAACAAGCTCTATGCTCGAAACAATCGATTAATGTTTCGTGATCATGTGGAATTCGGGAAAGAGAATTACTTTTATTTCAGATTATGATCCGGTGAGTCACAAAATCTGGCAAATTCAGAAATCTGGTATTTTCCGGTTATTCCGGATACATGTAAATCCGGCAGAACCGGATTTCATCGGATAGTGCAAAATCCGGCGGAACCGGATTCCGGCACACCCCTACTGATGGGCCTTTAGAGCTAAGGGGGCTTTACTTTTTTTTACTCAACCTTATTAATTGTGAGTAAAAAAAATATTTAAATTATTTGGAGGGAGTGTCACATGGAATCAATATTTCCCAGGCAATGCAGAGCTTTACAAATGGTGTAGATAGATAAGATAGGGATGTAAATATATAGATGCCCATTAACCTAGTAGAAAGATAAGACAGAGATGCAAATATGTAGATGTCCAGTTGAATAGATATAATCAGATAACCAGAGTTGATTCACAGTTAAAAGATTAATGGATATGCAATAAATACTGCACAATTTGATAATTGAGATATCTTTTCAACAGCTATGTTCTGTTGTGATTAAATCAAAGGTACTTAATGTTATAGTTTTTTGTAACATTTATAAAAAATGATTGCCAGAAAATGCAGAAAGTATTCTTAGTAGTAAAAAAATATATATAGCTGAAAGTCAAAATATTTTTTTTTAAATATATGTATAAAAGATAAGTAACAATCGCATGTAGTTGTCCGATCTGTCAGATTTAAACAAAAAGAAAGACTATCATAAAAACAGGAAGATTTAAAAAAGAAAAGTTTTCATTGAAAAAGAGTTCAATTAGACTGGAAGTGTATAATAAAAAAAACGGATAAAAAATCTGCAGTAGGTCCATAGTAAATAACCATTTTTTTTTCCAGATAAAAGTTTATCAAGTCATGGACATGAATTATCATAATATTCCCATATTTATTAATGAGTAGATGAAAAGGCAGAAATATCCCATCAATTTGTAATGTATAGAAATAACCCCTAATGCTTATGGTAGGTACACAATAACTACCAACTGTGGAAAGAAAGAGAATTAGTCATATATTCATTTTTACCAGTAATACAAAATTTTAAATAAAGCAAGTTAAATAATAACTATCTTAACCTACCTGCAACCATTCTGGGGTTTTGTGAATAAGAGTGTTAATTTGAAAAAGGAGCAAGCAAAGTAAAAGACTGTTACACAGACAGGCATTTAAAAAATACTCAAACTTGATACAATCCTCAACCGATATCAGCATAAAAACATATTGCACTGAAAGATCATTTACTCAGATAAACACAATGACTAAGTGTTTATGTCTTTATTCCCTGGAAACAACTCATCAATTGAACCAAGATTTGATGGCATTGAAGCAATAACAGCATCTTTATATCCTTTTTTTAAGAATGACACCAGCAATTTTCACATATCCACAACCGATATGAATGGGAAACACTCAGAAAATTACTGAACCATGAAGTTATGTAGTCAATTTTTTTTCTAACCTAAAATATTTCTGTGATGTATTTTAATATAATAACTGTTTTGTGTTACAATAATCAGTCATATAAAAAATAAACATAAGTATTTGGTTAAACAAATGATTTTTTTCTACCAAATAGTTATGTTCGTATTGTAAGCAATGTTAAAAATTGACCACACTTAACAGATATTGCAATGTGGTCCATCATTGTATTTCTTCTCAAAGAACTGGAGAAATCAAAAGTACATTCAAATACTCAGAGTTGGAAAATCAGTAAGTATTCTGGAAAAAAAACTTAGTGAAAGAGAAAATTTCTATTAAAAAAAACATACGGACCTCAACATAGTGAATTCGGCTAGCCATTATTAGCAACAGAGTCAAATAGACAAAAGGTGGGCCAAGATTATGAAAAAATTGCAAGAAAGTAGAAGGCCAGAAAAAACAAAGGCCTGTATACATCACAGCAGAAATAAAGATGAGATCCTAGAAATAAGAAATATAAGGTAGTGTGTGAAAAGGTTCTGAAATATAGGATGCACATACTTTCTGATTACTGGATGTGATGAGACAAAGTTTATCTGAACTGTGTTGCTAATGTGAGAAGGGACAGAACAATATTGTACACAAGTCCATATATGTCACTAATCCATCATTATACTTTGTGATATAGCACATGCTCAAATATGGAATCATTTCTTACATCCAATGCCTTTTACAGGCTGGGTGTTAAAAATAAGATAAAAGCTAAGATAAGTCACATATTATCTGATACAACAATCATCTGAAGAAAATTTGGGATGGGAATAGTTTCATCCTGGCATAAACCAATGCTCTGTAACCTTGAGAATGCATCTGATAACGTTGCAGCATGCTACCATAGTTGTTTTAAAAGTACTGACTTTAATCAACTCTCTACTGAATTTACTTTTTATTTTGTTTTTATAATCAGAATATTTAAAAAAATCTCTTGACTTTTAAAACTAATAAGACGCAGCTGATCAAGCCAAAGTCATTTCTTTAAGTGGTCTGTAAAGAAATAAAAGTTTCTGGGAAAACTGTGATAAGCCGTTCATTTCCAGATCAAATGTCTCATCTCTGTAATTTCACCTGATAACGTGACTTATTTCCACTGTTTAAACAGTAATATTGTTATTAATGAACCCATAACTTAGGAAATGTGTGCAATGACTAAGCATTCTTCATTCTAAATGTGTTTTTTTTCTAACAACTGCTCTTTTTGCTTGGTAGTTTTCAGTTTCTTTCCCTTGAAACTCCAAAAGCAAATTTACTTTTGCATAACATTTATAATGTAACTTGTCAAGATGGTTCCCATAATTTGCATCAGGGTGGTAAATGTTTTTGAATCATGGGCCACAATTGATTCTTACATTTCAAAGACAGGGCCAGAGCAAGGGTAGAATGAGTGTAAAGAAAAAGGTTTTGATCTCTGCCTAGATCGTTAACAGCCAATTGGGCTAATCTTGACCAACTAGCTATTTCAACTTTTACGTATCCAAATCTAGACAAGACTGCTCTGAATTAAAGTTAATAAAGTTAATTACAAATTTTATAATCTCACTCTCTCCTACAGGTTAATGTGACTAAGAAAAAAGTCATGGGGGTTAAAAAGGAATTAGTGACTCATGAAAATAAGAATATGGTAAAAAAAAAACAATTTCAAAAAGGTAGATTCTTATTAGCACTATCTCCCCATGCCTTCTATGAGTCTGCTTGGAAAAAGTCCTTACAGTGTAAATTTCAAATAATAGCTTATCATCAACAATAACTGTGTGAAATAAATTGAAACATTCAAGTACTTTAATAATTCTCTCTAATAAATTTACAGACAAAATTTATTGAGTTTACATATTTAATACCACATATTTGAAAAAGGTTTTCTATTCAGAAATAAACCTTGAAATGTTTAAAAGGATAAGTGATCTGGAGGCTATGGAGAAGGGGGAAATGATATTCAGTCAACATTACTTTATATTTCTTCATCACAGAGGCGCTCTCAAGGTTGACGACCCAAAAAAAATGTGTAAAACAGAATTTTACATTCATCACATGAAAAAGAACAAAACGCTTTTGTGTGTAGACAAAAAAATGTATGCTTAATTAAACAAATTTACATTTAAGGAAAAAGGGCTTACCTGTAGAATAATAGATTCAAATTAGAGTAAATGTCTTTTTATGAAATTCCCTACTCACCGCACTCTTAAGCCAAGCCAACTTGTCAACAGGTAAATTCTTGTGTCTGCTGTTAATTTTTGGAGACCAAAAATTTCTGGTCTTTTGATCAGATCAAAAAATGTTAAGCAAAACTATTAAGAGTTCCTTAAAGTTTAAAATAAAATGTAAGGAATGATGTACTCATTAGAATTAGTGAAATGTCTTGGTTCCCATTACAAAACAATAGTTTAAAGCCAGATTATGATTGCCAATTTGATTTCAATATTGAAATAGTGTTATTTCATCGTGATATTTCATGCCAATTGGCTTTCAAGAAATAATTATTTTTATACCCATTTTACCTATAGTCTTATAAACAAAGGGGTAAACATAATAAAAGATAAAAATTAGTTCTTTATGAGACCCACATAAAAAAAATCCAACATCTTTTTCATTTGCAATATGCAATTTAAAACATTTTCAACCAGATTAAAACATTTGCCAACATTCACACTCTCAACTGAGTCCACCAGCAGGCATTATTTTGGTGTTTTTTTTCTCTTACATATTTCTTTCATTAAGAAAATTTGTACATTCATAGCAACTCCACAATAATGCATGCTTATTTTTATCAAAATTCCTCTCAAGTATTTCAATTTGAAGAAGAAAGTATGCTTGTAATATTCAAAGATAAGTCACACCCATAAATGTTAATAATGTCTGTTCTAGATATAATGTAGCCAGACTAAAGTCAGGCAAGTCAACTATTTCACATGATGAATGTTTTTGCTGCAGATATAAATTGTGATGCATTCAATTAAAATTTTTACTAAAAAAAAAACAACTTTGAAAATGTATTCAGTGAGAGTAACTCTTCATATTTATAATGTCTTAAAAGCTTTCATAAAATCATTAGTCATGACCTCCCAATATCTCAAACACAACAAAATGTAATTTTGACTCAAGCAATAACTCTAAAAGATCCAGTATTACAATAAATGAAAAATTAAATTTTCAATCATTCACAATTAGTTTTATTTATATATAGGCACTAAATAATTTTGTTATTTTTATTTCCCACTTAGATATACATAGTATAATAAAATGACTTACCATCTAGTTTCAGATAATATTTTAAAACCAACTTTCTCTAGCTTGATTAGTTGTTGATGTTTTCATTGCACAAAAGCCAAAAAATGAAGTGGGTATTCAATATTTCTTTTTGTGAAAATGTTAGTATTTATGTTATACCTTATTAGCCCATATGCCCATATCTTAAATTAACAATATGCACTTTTTCATATAATAATATCTTGAAACTTAAAAACTTAAAATACCATCATCTCATACATGAGTCAATACTGTAAATTTTTAACAATGGTTATGTCCAGAAAGTGTTACTCTCTCATTTCTCAGTAATTTTATTCTCTAACAAATGCATACTATAATAATATTTTAATTAGAAAAACCCATCAATCAAGTAAGAGATTTAGTGCAGCAAAGAAAGCCCTGTGGCAAAAGAAATGCAATCTTCCAGAGAATAGCTGCTTACCATACTAAATGTCAACAACCAATAATGCACATGAGGAAAAACGAGTAGACTTGAGATTCTGGTGATATCCTTTTGTTGAGGATACAAAGAGACGTCAACGTAAACATGACAATCCTTGTTTCAACAGATAAACCATCAAAGCATGAATGCAACCCTGTCTACTGCACATGGTTTGAAAGTCAAAAAAACCAAAGATTCATACTATTTGCGATGCTTTACTCTAATATACCAGCTGAGTTGTTAACATGTGGAATGGAGACAAAAAAAGAGGGAATTGGGAATAAAAGATCAGGTTGAAGATGTCTAAATCTAAATGATCACTAAATTGGCAAAAAAAATTGTTTTCTCTAAAGCAATTCATCATAAAGACAGTGACTTCAAGGCCTTGACTCAACATACATCAGTTCCTGTCTTAGAAAGCAAATATCACTGTTTATTTAGTAAATGATATTAATCAGTACATAGCTGATGTTTAACTTTGAAGATTTTATAGACAATGGTACTTTTTTTATATATATCATTTTCAATACGGGGGGGGGGGGGGGGGAGTACCTTGCCCAGCACTACCTTTTAATATTGTGATGTGAAAGGCTTTTTTAACTATGTTGACAACTAACACATTTTTTTTCAAAGTTGTTACATATAAACAAAATACATTATTAGCATGAGTATTTTGAAAGCCCCTTTCAAAATAACCTGCAAGAAATCATATCATGTCTGACTAAAAATTAAGGGAGCATTTAAAAGACTACTTCAAAAATTCATTTAAAGTACATATTCCAATTCTACTGATTTTATTTCACTCTTATGATTAGAACAGTATAAAAAAAATTGTGTCGCACATCACATACACATAACCCCAGATCACATTTAATATGTAAGCTCTATTTCAATAATGTGTAAAATGACGTTTTGATGTTAGGTAACAATGAACTGTGGTATTGCAAACAGTAAGACATGAAAAAGCTTGTAAATTGTAAGTCAAATTTGTAAATATTCTATTTTGTTATCACTATTTGCTGCTGAACTGAGCTAATTTTCAACTGCATAAGGTCCAAAAAAATTATTACATTGCATTGGATAGCGAAGTCGATAGTGAACTCGGCCTCTGAATTGGAGAGGAGATAGGCGCCAGCAAGTCAATAAGTCCATTCGTTCTCCCAACAATCATATTGGTTAAGGGAATTTTTTTTTTTTTTTTTTTTTAAATAAATACATTAAATAAGATATTAAGTGAATTAACCACTTCAGGGGTATATTTTGAGTTTTTAAAAAGATGCTCATTCTAAAATGGCTATTTTAACCATTTGTTCCAAGAGAAAAGACAAGACTATTTTCATTTGCTAGATTTGATCCTATCTAGGTAGATACTTCCTTAAATCAAAACTAATTTTTTAAAATTTAAATTCTTTCCTGGTATATTTGCATTTACATGTTTTTTATTGATATGTTTTTTTTTATCAATCATTATTGCATTTACTTAGAAATTTAAATAAAAATAAACTGAAAGGGTTTTTAAGTCAAGAAAAACTTTCTTAGGTATCTACTAAACAATTTGTTAAAGTAAAATTCTATTAAAAAATATTTTAACTCTTAAATTGTTACATTATTCCTCTTTCTCCCCTTGCATCCACCTGTACCAGTACAAAATTTTTTTCTATAAAAACTATTAGCCACGTTTTATTATACTTGGTATCATTTTGCATTTAACATGGCTAAGAATATCACTTGTCTATGAATATGATGTGGTTTGAAAACTGTAAAAATTAGTTATCAACACTCGTCACATTTTATTGTCCTTGGTGTAATTTTGCATAAATATGACGAGTAGAAAACAGCGTTTATAGTTGCAATTTTTAGAACTAGGCCTAAATTATGTGCTGAGCGTAAAAAAAAAAAAAACTTTGACAACCTCAAAGGTGCAAAAACTTTAAGAAGAAATAGAACATCCATCGCATGTTAATTTTTCTGTTAAACAATTGTGATATTTGTGACATATTAATATGCCTATTAAGCAAAATTAATATACCAGGTACTTGAAGATTTAATTTCCCACATCACTTTGCTTTATGTATTAATTACAGGAGTGGTGGTCTAAAGCATTAATTATCATAGAAATGAGTCTTAGTAGATTTGTCTTATTCATCTTTGGAGAATTTCACACTTTATGTACTTCTCTCAATAAAGAATAAGTGCCAAATTGTAGGAATTTTTTAATGAATTATTACAGTATTTTTACAATAATTCAGCGCAAAAACCTGTTTCAAATTCCATCAAGGCATGCTTTCCTAGATATTTGGTCAAGGAAAGAATACCTGTACAATTTTTTCAATATATAATGCCATGAATTAAGTTATGAATTGGCCCTTTCTAATGTCAGGCAGGACAGAGTGTCAGTTGCCATTTGTTATTAAAGTGTCACCTGATTGTGTAGGCAAAGCAGAATGATGGTTCAAAAAATCGTTATCAACATATGTCCTGATGACAAAAATAAGTCCAAAAAAAAGATTTGCAGAAAAAAAAATGTAAGTAAAACACAATGACTTGGTGAATTATTTAACATGACATGTATTCATCACAAAGTAATTTACCATATTTAATGTGAGACCTTAGTGCTCGTTAGGGATTTTGTTACTTTTTCTGAATAGCATCAACATTCAGACAAGGAATCATTTGATAATAGCTTTTTATCCATTATATTTTAGAATGTTTACCAAGCGAGTCATAAATAATCTTTTTTTTATCTAACAATTATTTACATTAATGTATGTTGATCATTTTCAATTGAAAAACTTTTAATTTCCTTAACAGGTTATCAATCATGAAAGGGAATGATTAGTGTATGGGAAGAATGATTATGAAATCCAAGCTCGATCTTGACATCAGAGTTCACAGCATGTTTCATCACTAACCTCCAAGGGGGAAAAAAAACAGGTGAATTTAGTCATCAGATTAAAGAATATAACCACATGTAAAGGTCAAGTTTGAATCTGTGTGCTTAATGTACAGGCAGCTAAACAGTAATGTGCGATAAGTGGTGTCACTTGTGAGGGTATGATAACTCATTTCTTTATTAGTTTTAAAGTGGCTTATTAGAAAAAAAATTGCTTTCACAGGGTTTAGACATCTGATAATACATTGTTTTTGCGGAATCTTTTTTTAAATTGTTATAATGTTTTAGAAAAATAGAACTTAAGTTAGAGCTAGTTGTGTATGCAAGGAACTGTGTTTATAATAACAGCGATGCCTACTTTTATTTAAAAATAAAATATAATTATTACAAGACAACTTACATGACAGCACAATTTTCAATGCCTCAGACTGAATACAAATCAAATAGCCATAAAAAGCCATCTAGGATTCAAATCATTAAATTGCCTTATCAAATATTCACAATGCATTCATTCATTTAGCCAACTTTAAAATGTTGTCACTTAGAACAATTCAATCAATAAGCTCAGTATGGTGTAAGATTTATTTACAGAATTCCACTGCTTCTAAAAAGTACATATACACAATTAGCTTCAACATGAGGTCTTTCAAAAATGGTTTTCAGCAGGGTGAAAGCGTTTCACCTCATTCCTCAGCTCAACAATAGCAGATTGTCTCTTAAGGCTTTGTTTACAGCTATAAAATACCTTTCTTTTCAGTAAGTTATGATTTTTGGAATACATCATAGGTGGCCAACCATGAGGTGCATGGTAACTGCAATCTGGTTTTTATGCAGTAAAAAAATACATTTAAGAGACACACAATAGACCGTTTATCAAAATTTAGTAAAAAGAGTAATGGAATAGAATAAAGCTACCTCATTATGAGTATTTGGTCACCCGTAATATGAAACTCTTTTTTGTATGTTTTGAAAATGTTTGTTGCGTTGACATTCAAGGCTACTTTTGCCATAGATATCTCTCAATAAAAAAAAGCCTCAGAAATATAGCAATGCATAATAGAAAAGTCATGAAGGTTTGAATTTGCTATATTTATCACTGGTATTAATTCTGTTCTTTTAAATTTAAGCTCTATCATCTAAACATCAAACCTGCAAAGTCTGAAATTTTCTAATCCTGATTGAAGAGGTGGAATTGTTATATTTCTTATTGCAACAAACATACTAACAAAGAAGTTCCTACTCAATAAAACAAGAAAATACAAGAAGCAAGTGGGATAGAAATAAATCCTTAAGATTATTTTTTTTTTTTAAATTTCATTCATTATTTGGTCACTTTTCAATATTTCTAAATTATATAAATTTGGTGTATTTTTAGAAGATTTTGTTAAAGAAAAACATAACATGGTTAAGAATATCTTGCATAAAGATTACAACTAAAACAACATTAGACAAATTTTTGGCAGATCTTTTTTTTTTTAACAGGTAATTGATAAAAAAAAAATGAAGAAAAATATTTTTCAGCTAAACTTTATTTACGACACTTATGAACTCAACATTAAAAATACAAAAGAAATTGGACAAACATGGTTTTGGTCTCAAAATTTTAAAGTTGTTTTATAATACATACAGTTACTCTGAAAAATTCATTTAAAATAAAAAAATACTTAAAATTAAAACTGATACATCTCCTATATAACGGTTATCAACACACAAGGAAGGTAATGTATAGAAACTTTTAATAACTATTACAATTAATATAGGTTTACAATAGATCCATGCAAAATGAGTAAATGCAGCAAGAGACAAATTAAAGCACTCTTTAAGTGCAAAAATAATTTACCAAAAACAATTTTTAAGATGCTAATTAAGCGCTTAAAACTGCAAATCAGAAAAAAGAATGAGAAGAAAAGTAATCATACACGATAAGAAAGTAGCTGCTTGACAAGAACATGTGGCAAATGAGGGGGAAATTTAATCAGGTAAAAAAAAAAATGACTTAATGACATGGAAATTGTTTTTAGTGAATTTTAATTAAACAACCTTTAAAACATTATTTCTTATTTTTAATAAGTATCCATAAAAACATTGGTAAAATAAGAAATCTTATGAGTGAAAAAAAATGCAGCTGTATTTTTATATGATAGTGTATTAAAATGTTATGACAACGCAATACTTCGCCAGTGAACATTATTTTAAAAAACATGGACACAATGGAGACGGCCACAACTGTTTTTACTCAGACCATCAAAATACTTAACATTAAAACAACAGCTAAAATTTAAAACCGACGCATTCGCTTGATATCATTAAGTTCCTCTCGAGCAGCTTCTCTGCGGCGTTCTAACATTAAACGCTCATTCAGGCTTGCCGCTGACTGAAACATATTCGGGCTCCCACCCCCAGGCAAAACTCCCTGAGGTCCTGCCCCCATCTGTCTAGCTAAGGCTGCTGCAGTGGATCCTAATGTTCCAGAAGGTCCTTGAGCTCCACCCAAACCCCCTGGGCCTCCCATACCACCTGGTGGTGCACCTAGAACACCTCTTTGGTTCTGATAGTTGTCAGACCCTCCTTGTCCTTGATCAAATCTAGAACGCCTCTGTAAAATTGTTTCAGAACCAATTTAATATTATATTGTATTTAATCGCATCGTACAATCCAGTTACAAATTCAGGTCATCACAGGAACAAGTCATCATCATCACAGCAGAGGGGCACAGGTATCAGCAAGCCACAGACATAATAAAATAAGAGAAGAAAAGAAAAGCTAAATCAGTTCACATTCGTTAAAGGAATTCACATGGTACCACATGTACAGCTGAAACTAAAACATAACCAGTAGATAACTGTGAAAATTTAAAAGAAAAAAAGGCCATTTGATTTAAATGGCTTGATATCTGTAAAAAAAAATATATTAATGTTGTGAGGCATATGATTACCCTGAAAGGTTTTTTTAAATAAGTTTTACAAATTTTAACTATCAACAGATGCCAACCAATGTAAAGACACAAACAATCATATGAATATCATTTAATGATTTATTTCATCAACCAATGACGGCCAGAGAATGGTGTGAAGAGATATACCGGTGTTCAAAAATATCCACAACCAAAAAAGCTTTCCAGTTTTTAATAGCAGTTGGAAAAATCACCAGTTCACAGTTTGTTTCTGCCAATTTAAAAGTGCCCTAGAAGGTAATCTTTCAACCCACAATAAGCTCAGAATCTCTCATCTTTTGTGCTTATATTATACACACAACTAAAATAACTGTTATCAGTTATAATTATAAAACTCAGAAGAGTGATGCAGAACTATATATAAATCTTACAGTACAGTTCAAGATATAGCGATTAGTAACCAGTCTCAATAATTCTTTAATTACCATTGGTGTGTCCAGCACTTGAAATCATTTACGTTATTTTATCCCCTAATTTACAAAGAGTAAAAGTGTATGTTTGTTGATTGGTATCAACTAGATAAATGATTCTTTAACGCAGAGGAAATAACGACAATTAAGCAAGTCACGCAAGATAACACAGCAAATATTTTATTTTTACCAGCATATATGCAGAATATGTCAGTGCTGTCTTGTTTGTCTGACAAAAAAGTTAGTCCTGAAATAATATATAAAGCACCACAAATAAACACTAAAATTGCACAATAAATTCATACATTGATATTTGATACGTCCATGGTCCCATAAAAAAGAGATACATGAATAAATTCACAGTAAAGATTATGTTGTTTAAAAATAGTTAGTGTCTATAGCGCACAGTTACAACCGCTGTACAGATTAGATTATGTAATATATGCCTCACAACCTCTTTAGTCAAATAATGGTGATATATATTTTAGGTTCAGCTGTAAAATTTGACAGAGACAAGCTCTGTAAAAAAAAAAAAAAAACATATATGCCCTCCAAAAGAAATTATGAATAAAAAATTTTTAAGAAATTCATCACAAAACATGAGCTTTTATATGGGTCAATAATTGATATAACTTACTTTAAACTTCCATATCAGTTTTTAAGATTACCTAAAGATAAGTGATACGAAGAACATTTGATATTGATCAAGAGAACATGTTAAACTTTGGAGATAAAAGAAATTTGGAGGATCATCATCATATTTCTTAGAGCTCATTTCATATTCAGCTCTCACATTCACAAAAAATGTCAGAAAATGGGCCTTTAAAATCATTTAAATGCACTTCCTTTTTAAATCATTTATCACATAAATCTGTGCATTAAATTTCAAAGGGCAAAGTGTTTTAAAGTTTAGAAGCTCCTTTAGCAGGCTTTCCATTTTGTATCAATGAAAAACTAATTTTTTCACTCTATATCTTTTCTAAAATAGTGAAATGATAATTAACAAGGCTAATTTCAAGACAGGTGGCAGAGTGGTGTAGATGCTCGACTGTCGACCTGAGAATCCCAGGTTTGATTTTCAGTAAGAACCAAGGGAATTTTTCCAGGTCCTAGTGAAAGTTGGTTATATCCCACAGTTCACCCAGCATAAACATCATGTATCATCCTGACTTAAGTTGTGCTAACCACACTATCCACTTATAGGCAGTGCTTACAGAAAGAGATGAATTCTACACTTCAGGGTTAAAGAAGCTTTACTTTTTTTTAATCTCAAGACTATTGAAATGTTACGGACAAATCCAAAGCCTTTCTAAAGATAAAAAAAGTCAATTACCATTTTTCTTCTACAATATACCTCTTTATTCGCATATCACTTTCCCAACTTTTACATTTTTTTAGTCAATACATGTAATAACACAATAATTTCCCATAATTTTATTCTACATCTCAAGTGAATTGTCATAGAATGTTTCATGCTTAGCGGAAACATGGAATTACAAGAAAACTACTGCAATCTTAAAAAGCAAATGGAATTATACTTTAAAACCAGTCAAATAAAAAATGCAGTACTATGAGCACACCCTTACTTGAATATTTATTGCTGAAGAAAATCACTTACAGTTCAACCAAAGAAAATCATAGCAAAGTAAACTTAACTTATTTTTTTAATGCATTACACCAGGGGTGGGCAAACTACAGCCTGCATACGGCCCATGGGCCGCATGCGGCCCGCCAGAGTGTATTATGCGGCCCGTTTGCATGTACACATTACGATCCTATGTCAATGTTAATTCTCTTTGGAGTTTTTGCTATATTTTTTTTATTTTATTCCGACTATTTGATTTGAATCTAGTGATATTAAATCGGTTTTATTGCTCCAGAATATTAGTAAGGGCTGCTTGATCTACAAATAGATTATGACCTGAAGGAGAAGTTCAGGTCAGTTCTTTTGTTGAAATAATTATGAATAGTAAAATCTCATTACTAAATTAGCAGCTGAATAAGTTTGTATTTTAAAATGTAATGTGCATGTGTAAAAGAGTGTGAATATGAAGTAAAATGACCAATTATCTTTACATCATATTTTTCTACCTTTTAAATTGTAATTTAGTAGACAAAATATATATGTGGGCCTCCGAAGAAAAAGTTTCCCCACCCTGTATTACACCCTTTTCAATTTGACCTGTTTAAAAAAAAACTATTTTGTTGAGCCTTATAAAAAATTACAAAAATATGTTCACTGCAAATGTGTCATAAATGATAGAGATTAAGCTATGGACAGAATTTAGGCGCCAATGAAGTAACTATTCATCTTCCCATGCTCCAATTAAAATGTCTCACACAATATTAGATTTATAGACACCAGAGGCTCTGAAGATAGCACAATACAACAAGGAAGAAAGAATGTATCTTTTTTTTATTACTGCTTAACAAGTTCATCTTTTAAGAGAAATAATTTTTAGGGCTGAAAAAGTTTTATTGATGGTTTTTAGTTTTTGCAGCATTTTTTTTTCATGGTGTAACTGAAGAAATTTTATTATCACTAATTATGGTAAGCTATACATTATTTACAAACATTTTTACTTTTAAAAAGCTGTAAATGAAACATAAATTACCCGTATCTCAGAGCAAAACATTTAGTACATTTTCAATAAGATATATCCAGTCATATTGAAATACAACCATAACTGTTTTTAATGAAATTTCGCAACTTTATGGGTGCAGTATTTTCAGCATTCAATCTTTAACAATTACTTTCAGAAAAATTTTATGTTGTGGCATTAAAAAACTATTTGATTTCCGCCAAAAATCTGTGCAACTTAAATATACTGTATTAGCTGGCTATGATACCATCTCATTTATACCCATTTCACATGGAGATCAAAATCCATAATTATCTTCCTCAATCGGTGATAGATCTGAGACAACTGAATCAATTCAAAGAAATATAGCATCTACAAGCCATCCCAAAAAATAATGATCCTTGTTAAATTGTAATAATTTTACTGAATGTATGTTATCACTCCAAATATCAATAAGCAAACAAGAACATTGTTAAAAGTGGTTTAAATGATTTTAAGATGAGAAAGAAAGATGAATGATATTAAAAAAATCAGTTATAATGTTATCAGTCCAACAGAGCTGTATATTTCTATAAATTTTTCGTAATATTTCTTTCATCCATCTTTGCTAAGATCATCAGTTCCAACCTAAATCCACCCCAAACGGCTATAACTTCAGGAAGCATAAAATTAATATAATATTTCATATCATAAAAAAATATATGGTGCACATAAAAGTATCTGCCTCAGGAAGATCATTAGAAACAAGATAGTTACTTGGTAAGTGTATTAAATATTTTGTTTGCAGTGTTTTGTAAAGAAACAAATATCTTTTCTGCAACATTATTATAAATATAAATATATATACATCATCTACCACATTAAAAATTAATTATTAAGGAGCTTGGAATTGAAGGCTGGCATATTTTTTAATTAAAATAATTTTAAATCAGCAAAATTAAGGGGCATGAATCTTTACAAGTTTAGATCACCTTCAATGCACAAAATTTTCTTACTGCATATTGTGGTTCAAACATATTTAAAAAATTATTTCAATTTACAGTGCATGTAAACTGTATCATACAATTATCACCCATGAATGATAAATACATTCTAAGAAAAGTTTAGAGATGACATTTTTCCTTGAAAATTTCATTCTTTCTTTGTTTAAGGATTGGAGAAAAGGTATGTTTAAAGGTTTCAAATATTTTTTAAAATTTAATATGTATCAAGAAATGTATGTTTATGGGCTATAGATGAATTTTATGTAACAAACCTCTTTCTAAATAAATTTCTCGAAGTGATCAATTTGTGACGGCTCTTTTTAAGGAATCAAGAGTTTTCTATACTAAATAATAATAAAGGGACAACAGAAAAGAGTTAATCAAAATCAATATTCACAAGCATGTGAAATAACTTTTTAAGAACTTACCAGATTGGGATTGTCAGAGCTAGATGAAGCATTATTATTACCAGATGCATTGCTAGGCTGATTCCCTAAGCTTCCAAATCCACCACTGCCCATTAATGGTTTAGGACTTGTCTGTAAAATAAAAAAAAATAAACACTTTTATTACAAGCATCTAATGTTCTGTATTACTATAAAAGTCCAGTATAGCAAAATAAAGCAACAAAAATACAACTTGTAAAACACATTTTGAAAATAAGAAAATTTACTTTAGAACTCTGTGAAGATGCAGCCAAGGATGAACCGCCACGTGCCATATCACCCATTGCAGAGGGTGGCACAGGTGGGGGTTGAAGAGGTGGGGCTCCAGAGCCCCTCATGTCCCGTCCTCTGCCCCCATCACCTCTCATGCCAGCCTGCACACAATTAAAGTGAATAGAAGTAATAAAAGTCACTTAATATTTTTGATACCCTGGCAACATATCACATTAAACTGCAATGGGAGAATATTTTTTTTCTAGTAACTGCAAAAAAAACTTTTAAGTTAAAATTTTCACAAATTAAGAAAAATCAAAAAATTAAAAAAAGATTTAAAAAGTATAACTCACTTCAAATACACAAGGAAATAAGTATTAATTAAATATTACTAACCTCTCCTCTTTGTTTATCATCCCAAAGAAATCCTGACTGACCAGGCCCCATACGATCCCCCATTCTATCTGACATTCTATCTCCCATTCTGTCTGGGATCCTATCTGACATTCTATCCCCATAACGATCAGCCATCTGCGGAATATAAGACAAGAAATATTATGAAAAAAACTGTTTCAAAAGCCACTTAGTTTCTAATTAGTCACCAGTATGTTTAACTTCCATGGCATTATTAAAAACTTTTGAAACTTCCAAGACCGAGGGATTAACTACGTAATGTAACTGTTTTTACATTAATGAATTGAACTTGTTAATCCAGCACTAGAATTAAAATATCATTTTTAGACATATATTAGTTTTAGTTTCATATCAAATAAGATTAAGCAATATAAAATAAAAAAAAAATACAATATTTTCATCCCAGTTTACAAATGTAGGATTTGGTCAGATTTATTTACTAAAACTTAATAGCATGATTAGATGGTAATTTGGAACAAAACACAACCAGTTTAGACTAATTTATTTTTCTGCTTTGAAACGCTAAGCATTTTGACAGTCATACCATAAGGTCATCTCTTCCCCTCAGACCTTGAGAATCTATTGGTCCTCTTCCTCTAGCAAGATCCTGTTGTCTCATACTCAGCATCATGTCTGAACGACGGCGATCATCTTGTTGTGCTCTTTCTCTCTCATCTTGTTGACGCCTGAAAAATGAAAAAGTATTGCATAAAATTATCAGATGAATGTAAAGTTCATCTGTCTCAGTAACCGCTGCATATAAATGGATTGTGTGGTTAGCACAATGCCCAGTCGCCTTTACTCCCCCAACTTAAAGAAAGGTACCCATTTAAAACTGGGTGGACTTGGGGACTTTCACCAGGACCTGAAAAATCCCAAGGTTCTCACTGAGATTCAAACCCATGACCCTCCAGTTGACCGCTCTACACTGCACGACCACCTGACCCTTTAAAATTATCATTATCTTCAAATTATTGTGTATGTGCTACAGATTGACTCTGGGATATCTGTGTATGTGGCTGTAGAATGTTGCTATGTGTATGACTAGATGTTTGATTGAGAAATGTGTGTAGCGATCAGTGTAGATACCTTGTACGTTGAGGACATGTCTTATTGTGTAAGTTACCTTATTAGGTAGTAGTTATTGAAAACTACCAATTTAGTTGGAGTTATCAAGTCATTTTATTGTAACAAGTTATTTTAAGTCTTCCTTTCTTGGCTAGCTCCTAAACCAGGGGTAGGTAAACTTTTTCTACGGTGGACCACATTAATGGATATTGGCAGGCCGCATATATTTTGTCTACTTTGATTGACAACGAATGAAAATGTGAATTAATGATAATAACCATGTTCTTGTCATTTTATTCCACATTAAAACTAAATTACACATGCACATTACATTTTAAAATACGAACATAATCAGTTTATCGTCACCTGTCATAATAATTATAAAGACGAATGAACTAAACTCAAATATTCTGGAGCCATAAAAACCGATTTCATATTCCTAGATTGGAATCGAATAGTCTGAATAAAATCGAAGAAAAACATAACAAAAACTCTTTAACAAATTAAATCAACTTCGAACATGTACATGGATACGGGCTGCAATAGCCCATCCCTGCCCTAAACAATCACATAAAACTTGTCTCATAGGGTTAATAACACACAAAGATGTTAATTTAAAATGATATCTTTAACATACACATCTCTCGATCCAAATACACATATAGTTGCAAGCCCCACAATCTAGTCTCAGAAATTAGCAGTAGATTACCATTCCAACAGTTATGCAGCCACAATCACCTACGCACACATTCACTCTTTGACAGAATGTATTATATAAATTTAACTTTACTTTTAAAAAATTACCTTAATTCTAATTCTTGCTGTCTCCTCATTCTATCTTGGTTTCTTAATTCTTCAAGTCTTCTTAATTCTTCTTGTTGTCTAAGCAGATCTAAATGAAAAGTAAAATTAAAAAAAGCTTAAAAATACTCAATAAATATTAACATTATTCTGTAACTTATGTGTGGTAAAAAATGATAAAGCTTTCAGTAAAAAATATTCTGGTGTCTTAGGCTAGATTATCATTACAAAATTACAGATTTTTTCATAATCAATAAAATTTGAGACATATTCCTTCTTAAAGTTCTGCATCCACCAACATGAAACACTTTCGCGCGGAACCTCCCGCGCAGAAGTTTCAACTTAGCGAAACTCTTGTAGATACACCGGGACGAAACGGTGAGCGACGAAACAACTACCGGAAACAAGATTTTTTTTAATGATTACTTCGCACTTTTTCCTGCTAGTGAAAAAAAACGATACTTTGAAAAGCAGAAACTACTGCATCCCTTGTGCCTTTTTGTTCTTATTACAAATAAATTGTCTGGAAATGGAAAACTGTTGTTTTTTGTTGTTTTTTTTTTAACTTTTTATTCGATCGGTAGCTGTTCTTTTTTTTTTTTTTTCGTTTTCATGATCAGCCAAACATTTTTTAATAGCATTTATCTTTTCAGACCACGCTTCGATCGAAAGAAATTTCATTTGTAGAATATGTAGATAGACGAAGTATATTTTCCTTTCAGAAATTCATATACAAAGACTGTTGCCGGCCAAAACTTATAGTAATCATGTTTTTCTGTCAAAATTCACTTTGTTGTTGTTTTTAATGAATATACACTAATGTGAATCATTTTTTCTATTCGAATCGACGTTTCTAAGCAGCCATTTTGTTTGTTTATCATGACAGAAAATGTAGCTCTCCGGAAAAAACTCTGCAAGCAGCGAAACTGAAAACTTTCGCTGTTCCACAACGGAATTCCTGACCGGTGTACATGTTCTCATTAGAATATCATAGCAGCGAAACAGAGACGGAATTCGCAATGCCCTTAGATACCGGAATTTCGTGTTGGTGTATTCATACCTTAAGTCTGCTACAGCTTAAAGATTTTACACGATGACACAGTAAATGATATATTTAAAACAAATTTTTTTTTGCTCATCCAATATATTCATAAAATAGCTAATGTGATTTTAAATCACAAAAAAAAAAAAAAAAAAGGATTTAAGGCTGTATTTAACACTTAAAATATATATTAAATCTGACACCTGGGAGACTCACATATCTACATGTCAAAAAAGGCAAATAAATCATGTTAATTATTAATAAGTTCAATCAAATAATATTGTAAAAAATAACCTTGACGAATCTGTTCAGCTTGATATTCATAGAGTGCATTTTGCATTTCATCTTCTAGCTTTATTCTGGCTTCTTCAGTATCTTTTTTAATTTGCTCAATACGCTGCTTTTCCAGATCTTCAAGGGCTTTCCATCTCATTCCAAATTCATATTCAAAAGTACCAGGTGGGGCAAATCTTGGCTCTTTTTCCCTTTCCCTTCATAAAAATGTTTTATCAACATGAATTTTGGGAGACAAAATTATTTCAAGAATATATAATTTTTAAACAGAAAAATAGATAAAATTACTTTTTATAATGGTCTGTTTTTGATAAGAATTTTTCTGGCATGCCATCTTCTTCATCTTTTTGTTCAAGAGGTTCCACTGCAACAGGCTTAGGATCACTATTATAAGAAAACAAAGAAAGATAATTAAAAGCTCAATACTTGACCAATAACTGATATATTAAACAATGAAGTTCTTCCACACAAGTAATGTTTAAAATGTCTACAATAAAATCTAGCATTTTCATTCAACCTCACCTTCCCAAAAACAATTATAAACTAGTCCTTAACTATGTATGTTCCCCCGTTGATCTGAAATCGACCACCCTTTTGGTTTTTTATTGAATTTTACCCTCGTCACATGGAATGTAACAATGCATGAAATCTACCCACGCTCAATCCTGTATTTGGCATGATGCTGAACTTAAGCTGACTTATAAAAACATTTGGGGTGTGTGCGAGGGAAGGGGTTGCGGGACTGCTAAAGGGTTATTTTTCACAATAAAGAAATTCTTTAAAAGGATGATTTTTTTTTAACAGATGTGATGCTGTGTTCAAGGGACCAAAAAAGAAGAAAAGAAAAATGTATTACTCTGGCATTCATAATACTATTTTAAATGTTAAATTCTAGCTTTAAATGAGAGCCTAAAAAATATTCCTATTTGCTTGGCAAAATATACGTTAAAAAAGGACAAATTTCATATGTATTCACTACCTGAAAATAAAAGGCATTTACAAAGAACCAAACAAATGGCTAAAAGAGAGGCTAAAATAAAAGATACTGATGACTGCGCTTTAAATGACTCATTATGGATAAAATCTTATACTGGATAAATCTTGCTAGAGCAAATCAAAATGATTTAAGTCTTGAAAGTCAGAAAATCACAATTACAGAAATACTTACGCTCCCATTAGAAAAACACCTTCATTGATACGTCTAAGGGCAGAATTTGCACCTGGTTTTCTAACAAATTCGACAATGCCTTCTCCGGTTGGTTTTCCTCTATCATCTACAATGACTACACATCTTTCCAATTCCCCAAACTGTGAGAATGACTGTTCCAGTAGTTCATTAGAAACATAAGGATGGAGATTCTTCACTTTCAATGCAGCTCCATGGGTCGCAAACCTAACTCTCAGAATACGCCCCTTTCTCTGATGGCCATCTAATGCTACTTTGGCTGCCTCTGCATTCTGTCTGTAATCCTAATTTTAGAAAGGTAGAAAAAAAATAAGATTATGGATGCTAAAAAAAGATATTCTATTCTTGCATCTATCTAATTTACAAAATGTGCAAAAACTGTATACTATTTTTCTGCAAGGATATTTTGCAAACTATTTCATTAGTATTTTTAAAAAAGTAGTACTGATCATTGCTTTGTAAAAGAGGACAATGCCATAATGGTGGGATATCAGACTAAAGTGAAACTTAAGCATATTGGATATTCTTTTACAATCAGCCAATTTTTTTACTTGAAACTTTTAACAAAGCATGAATGGCTCAAATACATTTCATACTTTGGTTAGCAATAAATGGTTAAAACTGAGATCTGACAAAAATGGCCCTTTAGTGGAACCCCCTAAGGCCAGGGGGGGTCTGCTGTAAAAACCATATGTAGACTTAAAATTCCAGCACTGCTCTGGTATGGAGATTATTAAATACCATATCACCATCATTTATATAAACGCACTTGTTAGAAGACCAAACGTTTGGTCATGTAACAAGTGCCTTATATAAAATGGTGTTTCTTAAACGTTGTAAATCACATTAAATCCAGCAGGACAAAAAAACATATTAAAGAAGGGGTGGTGACCTTATAATTTTTTTTTAAAACAAGAGCATGATGAATAACTACATAAATTAATTAAAATTGATAATTTAATAAAACGCACTGGCTACGGCACCAGCAAGTCAGAACTCGTATTATTTTTGTCCAAGTACCAGCCATAGATATTGCTCCACACCCTAACCCTATCCCTAATCCTAACCCTATATTTAAATATTTTAAAAAATATTTTTTTTAAATTGCAACTTTTGATGATTATAGGTCAGTGACTTTCATACGCTAATATAATGGTTTTCGCTGGTGCCGTAGCCACTGCGTTAATAAAATTTCCCAAATTTCATATCTAAATTGTATACAAATAGTATTTAAAGGAACTCACAAGTCTGATAAAGCCAAAACCCCTTGATGTGTTGACATATACTTCTGACACCTCTCCGTAGGGCTCAAACATTTTTCTAAATTCACTTTCAGAGACATCTGGTGTAAGATTGCCCATTAAATGATGTCATTTAGTTAACTTAAAAACACAATACAGTGTATCCAAAACCCATACAGTGTATCCAAAACACGTTACAGTATATCCAAAACACGTTACATATTCCCAAAAGCATCACATATTCCCATCAGCTCCTACATATTCCCATAAGCTCCTACATCTTCCCATAAGCTCCTAATATTCCCATAAGCTCCCACATATTTCCATTAGCTCCCACATATTCCCATAAGCTCTCACATATTCCCATATGCTCCCACATATTCCCATAAGCTCCCACATATTCCCATAAGCTCCCACATATTCCCATAAGCTCTTACATATTCCCATAAGCTCCTACATATTCCCATAAACTCCTACATATTCCCACAAGCTTCTTCATATTTCCATAATCTCCCACATATTCCCATAAGCTCCTACACATTCCAATAACACGTTACAGTTCATTCAAATCACATTACTTTTGTTCCAAAAAACATTACAGTAAATACCAACCACGTTACAGTTCATCCAAACCACGCTACAGTTCATCCAAAACACGTTACAGTTCATCCAAACCACATTACAGTTCAGCCAAACCACGTTACAGTTCATCCAAACCACGTTACAGTTCATCCAAACCACGTTACAGCTCATCCAAACCACGTTACAGTTCATCCAAACCACGTAACAGTTCATGCAAACCACGTTACAGTTCATCCAAACCACGTTACAGTTCATCCAAACCACGTTACAGTTCATCCAAACCATGTTACAGTTCATCCAAACCACGACACAGTTTATCCAAACCACGTTACAGTTCATCCAAACCACGTTACAGTTCATCCAAACCACGTTACAGTTCATCCAAACCACGTTACAGTTCAGCCAAACCACGTTACAGTTCATCCAAACCACGTTACAGTTCATCCAAACCACGTTACAGTTCATCCAAACCACGTTACAGTTCATCCAAACCACGTTACAGTTCATCCAAACCACGTTACAGTTCATCCAAACCACGTTACAGTTCAGCCAAACCACGTTACAGTTCATCCAAACCACGTTACAGTTCATCCAAACCACGTTACAGTTCATCCAAACCACGTTACAGTTCATCCAAACCACGTTACAGTTCATCCAAACCACGTTACAGTTCATCCAAACCATGTTACAGTTCATCCAAACCACGACACAGTTCATCCAAACCACGTTACAGTTCATCCAAACCACGTTACAGTTCATCCAAACCACGTTACAGTTCAGCCAAACCACGTTACAGTTCAGCCAAACCACGTTACAGTTCATCCAAACCACGTTACAGTTCATCCAAACCACGTTACATTACTTTTGTTCCAAAAAACATTACAGTAAATACCAACCACGTTACAGTTCATCCAAACCACGTTACAGTTCATCCAAACCACGTTACAGTTCAGCCAAACCACGTTACAGTTCATCCAAACCACGTTACAGTTCATCCAAACCACGTTACAGCTCATCCAAACCACGTTACAGTTCATCCAAACCACGTTACAGTTCATCCAAACCACGTTACAGTTCATCCAAACCACGTTACAGTTCATCCAAACCATGTTACAGTTCATCCAAACCACGACACAGTTTATCCAAACCACGTTACAGTTCATCCAAACCACGTTACAGTTCATCCAAACCACGTTACAGTTCAGCCAAACCACGTTACAGTTCAGCCAAACCACGTTACAGTTCATCCAAACCACGTTACAGTTCATCCAAACCACGTTACATTACTTTTGTTCCAAAAAACATTACAGTAAATACCAACCACGTTACAGTTCATCCAAAACACGTTACAGTTCATCCAAACCACGTTACAGTTCAGCCAAACCACGTTACAGTTCATCCAAACCACGTTACAGTTCATCCAAACCACGTTACAGCTCATCCAAACCACGTTACAGTTCATCCAAACCACGTTACAGTTCATCCAAACCACGTTACAGTTCATCCAAACCACGACACAGTTTATTTAAACCACGTTACAGTTCATCCAAACCACGTTACAGTTCATCCAAACCACGTTACAGTTCAGCCAAACCACGTTACAGTTCATCCAAACCACGTTACAGTTCATCCAAACCACGTTACAGTTCATCCAAACCACGTTACAGTTCATCCAAACCACGTTACAGTTCATCCAAACCACGTTACAGTTCAGCCAAACCACGTTACAGTTCATCCAAACCACGTTACAGTTCAGCCAAACCACGTTACAGTTCATCCAAACCATGTTACAGTTCAGCCAAACCACGTTACAGTTCATCCAAACCACGTTACAGTTCATCCAAACCACTTTACAGTTCATCCAAACCATGTTACAGTTCATCCAAACCACATTACAGTTCATCCAAACCACATTACAGTTCAGCCAAACCACGTTACAGTTCACCCAAACCATGTTTCAGTTCATCCAAACCACGTTACAGTTCATCCAAAACACGTGATAGTTTATCCAAAACGCGTGATAGTATATCGAAAACATGTTACATTTTATAAAATTTAATGATTGTATAATTTTAAAAGATATTAATTTTGTAATCAAATTA